>ML682081.1:3518468-3678921 GCA_007922195.1 Podocnemis expansa | reverse complement strand
AGAACACATTCCTGTATTTTAAGAAGCCCTACACCTAGTTAAAACAGCCCAAGGTGATGGACAACAGAGACTGACATTATCCTCACTCAATGGAAGGAGGGTCTTCATTGAACCCCCCATGGCAGGGGAAGTGCCAGGGACAGGGGTGGTTTGGGCCCATTCATAGTTAAAGGGGAAAAGAGGAAGGCCCTCACTTTGTGCCCTAGAAGAGGGACTTGACCCTCTCAGAGCTGTATCCACCCCTCTGGAGCTACAGCAGGCTCCTTTATTATAGGTTATGGAAGAAAGAGCACAGGGTCCCTCTGTCAGATTACCTTTAAATCCAGCAGTTTGGACAGCTGTGCTAGAAGTCCATGGTCACTACTCACATCCCTTTTCACTAGGGAGGAAAGGTTTGACTTCATCTCAGCTGTAGTAAGTGTGAATCCCACCTCAGTGGAGCAATTAATTTTATAATTAAAAGTGAAAGTTTCAATGAGTAGTGAAGAGAAAGCCACATCCCCTTTCCCCCTTTATTCAGTAGTTGGTGCCTCTGGGGTGCAACTGGAAACCCCTCTTCAAACTGTTCCTGTTAATGAAGAAACTTCACTCAAGCTGTCCCAGAAGTGGGGTATCCCACTGTTGTTTGCACCAAGTGCTAGCTCCTTCAATGCTAGGGGTGGCAAGCCTCTATGTTGTGGGTGCCAGTTCCCTCTGTGTCTAATTAGTCCACAGTAGAGACAAGTAGGGCTGTGACTATAATGGAGCTGAGAATAGGTATGCCAGGCCTATATCAACACTGAGGCTGGAGAAAGTTAAAGACCCACATTGCTAATTGAACAGGCCTGCTCGCTGTATGCCAGAGGCAATGCAACCAGTATAGGTAACATAGACTAGACACTACTGCTATAGCACCCTGCCTCATACCCACCACCAAGGTGTGGAATTGGAAACAAGCACAGTCAGTGCATGGGGTAGAGCCAGAGCCCTGGGGCTTGCTATGGGGAGGGGGCAAATGGGTGCATGAGAGAAATTCTGGCACTTCCTTTCTCCTCATACCTGCTCCTCATGATGAGGGGATGGGGGAAGAAGAGCTCTAAACTCCTTCTCCACCCACTTCTCTGGGGCTGCAGAATCTTTAGCTGCTAACCAAGTTTTGGGCTTTGAACTATCAGTACACAGCAGCTATGGCTGAACATCAGAACAATCAGGCTGTGTCAGAACTAGGGTTCAGCTAGTATAATAGCCTGTTGTCCACCAGTGGACAATACCAAATGTTTCAGTAGCAATTAAAACAGGCTCATTATCAAATGATCCAGCCTTTGTCCAGTCCCAGATCCTGGCAGTCAGATGATTAGGGATGCTCAGAGCATGTCAGGCTCACTAATAGCCATAGCTGAACTTGACTTCATAAATTCACTTATTTCTGTTTTGAACTTAGTTATATTTTTGTCTTTCACATCATCCTCAAGCAAGGAGTTCTACAGGGTGTCTTTATGAAGAAACACTTCCCTCCCCATAATCACCTTTGCCCTTCTCTGTACTTTTTCCAATACTAATATATCTTTGTTGAAATAGGACAGGTAGGACTGCACACACTATTTAAGGTGTGGGTATACTGTGGATTTAGGATGATACTTTTTCTTTTATCATCTATCCCTTTCCTAATGATTCCTAACATTCTGGGAGCTTGTTTTGACTGCTGCTGCACATGGAGCAGATGTTTTCAGGAAAACTATCCATTATGACTCAAAGATCTCCTCCTTGAGTGGTAACAGCTAATTTACACCCCATGATTTTGTATAGATACCTGGGATAATATTGTCCAGAGTGAATTATTTATATTTTTCCACATTAAATTTCATCTGCCATTCTTTTGCCCAGTCACCCATTTTTGTGAGACCCCTTTGTAATGCTTCACAGCAACTTTGGACTTCCAAATCTTGAGTAATTATGTATAATCTGCAAATTTGGCCAGCTCACTATTTACCCCTTTTTCCACATTATTTATAAATATATTGACCAGCACTGGTCCCACTACGGATCCTTGAGGGATCCCACTGTTAACCTCTCCCCCCTATGAAAAACGATCATTTATTCCTACTTTTTGTTTCCTGTCTATATCTACTGAATCTCAGTTTTCCACATTTGTTCCAAAACCTCTTGTACTGACACCTACATCTGGGACAGTTCCTCAGATATGTCATCTAAAAAGAATGATAGAGGTGTGGGAGTCTCCCTCACATCCTCTCCAGTGAAAACTGATGCAAAGAATTCATTTCACTTCTCTGCAACTGACCCACCTTCTCAGACTGTTCCTTTGCACCTTTTGTACCTTGATCGTCCAGTGGCCCCACTGACTGTTTGGCAAGGCTCCTCCTTCTGGCATACTTAAAAAAAAAAACAAAAAAAAACTTGGTATTAGTTTGTGTGTCTTTTGCTTGTTACTCTTTCCTAGGCTGCCTAATTATACTTTTATACTTGACTGGCCAGAGTTTTATGTTCCTTTCTATTTTCCTCAATGGGATTTGACTTCCATTTTTTTAGAAGATGTCTTTTTGTCTCTGACTGCCTCTTTTGGCTCCTGGGATCCTGATAGTTCAACCACTGAAAGCTTCTTCTTCAGCCAAAACAGTGTGTTGCTCTTTTGGCTCTTTCTTAAAGATCCATCCAAGCTGAAGAGGGAAAATGGGACAGGTGCCAGCTCATACTTCATCAGACCCTGGATATCAACAAGTCTGGACTGGGCAACAGCTGTCTGCTTGCTAAATATCTGGCAGTCTATAGTTATTGCTTGTGCTGTCGGCTTCTTTTGTTCGATTGGTTTGTTGAGATTACCAAACAATTTGAGATTATGCCTGTTATAGGGTCAGAGAGGTCCACCTCCCCACTCTATCCCTCTTTTGGCTACTGGTTACAAACTGCTTCATTTCTCATTGGCCATTCTCTTTTGTCATGAACAAACTTTCTGCAACTTTAGGGGAAGCCACAGTAAATGTCGCAGAGTTCACACGTGGCTATCAGGTGTCCGGGCTTGTTCCAGGTTCCATGCTAAAGGACATGTCATTCTTTCATTCACAATTTTTATAACCTCTTGGACGGCAGTTTCAGCTGCAGCCATGTGATTTGTGGTAGCTTCTTTGCTGAAGGCTGCAGTCCACACATTTGTTTGTCTTAGCTGACATAGCTGCCTTAAAATGCACAGTCAGGTGATAGTCAGAACTTTATCCTTTATGCAACAATGGTGATGCTTCCCACAGCCCTCACTGAGACATTGTTTAATGGCCATCTCATGCCATGCACCACTAAAGGCTCTGGCAGCCCAGTACTCTGCTCCCTGTCAACTAGGCCATGACACACATCTGACGTCTCTTCCTCCACAGGTCTGGCTTCTGCTACTTTTATGCAACCCCATCTCGCATCTGCCACATGACCCGCTGGAAGTCAAATGGAATTATCTCTGCAAAAGGTCTCAAACTCCATAGATTTGCCACAATCCTTCAGCCACTGGGAGAAATTACATCGTTTTCCCAGAACAGAAATGTATCTGAACAGTTTTCTCCTTGAGTGTCAGGAGCTGGTGAAGTGACCTGTTTGTGAAGTCTGCCAGAGCATTCTGTGTTTCCATTCTGGCTTCTCTGTGTGCCTTCTGCACATTTCCAGATGCTTCAGTGTATGCGCTAGGTTTCTCCAGTGTGTCTCATCTCTTCTGGGAGAATATCATTGCTCATGGAATAGCTGAGTGTCAGCCTTTCCAAGCTATTCCTTCAAAAGCTGGTGGATTTGAATCTCACAGTTCTATGCTTTCCCTCTTAGGGCACTGGTGATGACTGATGCACCACAGATATTGCCTTCCATAAGGGTGGCTTCAAACGCACTTCCCTGCATCCCTCTTCTTATATCACCCATGAATTTCATTGCCTGCCTCCCATCTGAGGTGTTCATTGTCAAATTTGGTTTAATTCCTTCATTTAAAACAACTGTGCTTTGCAATGGATTGCTTCATCATACAAAGTTAAGTCCAGTCTTGGCCTATGGAATGGAATATATCCTGAAAATATTTCATCAGGGTGTACACTGTATAAACATCAGTTCCAGGTGCAGCAATCTTTGGACATGAGCCAATATTAATAAAATATAAAATAGCAGACAGAAAACCTTTTCTCAAAGCAGTCCTTTCTACAAATAATGACAAAAATTTATACAGGAAAATGCATAAAATGTATCACCTGGGACTAACTTTTCCCCAAATGTTCCAAAACAGTACTATTTTGAGCACATAGTTGCATTATCAATTGTATTTAGAAGACTTCTGCCATTTTTGCTAACAATTAGACTGTTTCTTCAAGTTATGGTCTTTTTTGTGATTTTACTGTCTTTTCCAGATTGGATGCCCAATAACATTTAAACATTACATTATGTAGAAAAAGAGCACCTCTTCCAGCATCTACGTCTGCTATGGTGATAACCACAAGATGTGCACCTAAGGTGATAGCAGTTAAGTTTTTCTTGGAGATGGATTAGACTAATTCATTAATAAGACCTGTTTTAAAATCTGGCTGGTAGACTAGTATACGAGGCCAACAGCAAGATCTCAGCAACACACATGTTTTGGCACAGCACAGAGGCGTAACATACACACTAGCACAATTCAGTACTTGTGCACCAACATGTTGCTACTTGTGCACAATCTAATGCACCAGCAGAGTCACCAGTTAACAAGAGAACAACTTATCTTATGCACAGCCGCACACATCAGTACACAAACACATGGGCACAGGCACACCAAAACAAGGTTACAACTGTTTAGCACAATACACACCTCTGCAATCTAACACACAGGCAAACCCCACTTTGTAGGTCCATACATGAAAAAATCCAACATGTGTCTAGATACGCCAACACATGCAAAATCCACCCTATGTATATACACACCAACACATAAGCAAAGCACTGCAGCTGAGAAACAAGCACAAAAACAACAAAAAGGCAAACAAATGCACAAGGCACAGGCACATGTCCAGGGTGGCCCACAATGCTCTACCACAGTGCAACCCATGCAAAATGCACCCTATGTATATACACACCAACACATAAGCAAAGCACTGCAGCTGAGAAACAAGCACAAAAGCAACAAACAGGCAAACAAATGCACAAGGCACAGGCACATGTCCAGGGTGGCCCACAATGCTCTACCACAGTGTTTCCCAACCTATGTGCCACAGAATTTTTGAAAAGCTACTTGAAGAGGTTTGGATTGGCTCATGAATATTCTTTAGTTCATTTGGAGACTATAGGGTGGTATGCCTCAAAACAATTAAAGGTATCAAGGTGTGCCACGGCAGAGAAAGGTTAGGAACCACTGCTCTATGGAACAGCCAGGCAGTATCATGCCCACTGATGAAACTCGTAAGGGCCAAATCCTCAGCTAGGGTAAACAGGCATTGCGCTCTTTAGTTCAATGGAACTAAACTGATTTACACCAACTGAGGATCTCGTCCTAGCAGCGCAGCCTGTGGTGGTAAAAATGCATGTAGGCAACATAAATAGCATGTTTCAGGTGTAAAGTTCCCACATGGCAACAAACTCAGAGGATCATATAACTAATCTGTGTACTCATACCGGGCTCCCCTTCCATACATTATCTTTAACAATGCACCAGCTGGTGCATAGAGGATGATTAGCAGGCACACCCTTCTGAATGCCACATACAACAATGTATCTGTGCAAAAGCATGCCACCACTGACTCGTATATCTTGATGTGGGCCTGGCCCTGTGCAAACACACTCACCAGAAGGCACTTCTGGTGATAAGAGCTTGGTTTCTGCCTTTGCACAGTCTAGGCACTGCTGAAATGCACACACTCACACTCAGATGCCCCTTGGTGTTTAAACTTCAAAAACTTACCTTTTAAGAACAAGTATTAATGGACCAGCAGCAGAAAGAGGTCTCAGGGTCAACATTTTGGCTGGAAGAAGGAGAGAGCAACTGGGAGAAGCAAAGAAAGGGATGAGATAGAGAGGGAAACAGCCTCTGAAATAAAGCAAAGAAGCAGAATGGAAGAGAGGCTGGAAGGAAGAAAAACAACAGGAAGGAAGGGACTAGTCATAAATAGAAGGAGAAGCAGCGAAAAGAGACAGGGGAGAGAATTATGCCCTGTCTGTAGGAGAGATGGTAGTTGCACTGGTGTAGCCATAACCATGGTGTAGCAGGAAGCCCTATCAATGGTGGATTTTAAGAATATATTGGACAAACATGTCAGGGGTGGCCTACATTCATTTATTCTTGTCTTGGCATAAGAGGATGGGCAAGATGACTGTGAAGTCCCTTCCAGCCCTATATTTCTAGGATTCTCTGCCAATCATACTGTAAAACAGGACTTTCCACACAAGTCCAAGCCACATTTTCCATTTCTGCATTGTCTCTTTATTAGGGATTTGTACTATTGTAGCTACATCAGTTCCCTGCCTCTAAACAAGCCCCAGAACACAATGTGCACCTGACAGAAGGGTTAAACAAACCTGAATCTCAGCTAAAAAAATTGCAGCTCACTGTTTTTCCATACCTGGAAACAAAGCATGACGCCCACTGCAGGCTAATGCCTTCGCATGAGACTGAATGAGTATGTGCAACATGAGCCAGCTGGGAATCTGCAAGGAAAAGAGAACAAAATATGAACCAGTAAAGAGGCAGGACTATGTGGCTGTGTCACTCCAAAATGACTTGGCTGATTGGCCTCTAACGTTTTTGGAGAAACCCCCTCTTTTATGACTAAGCATTAGACAGTTTCAAGCCAAGGGATATTTTTCCAGGGGAAGGTCAGAAGGGAATCAATACCATGTTTTTAATGCTTGAAATACAGAGTTCATGCATTTGTGACACCCTGCTGGGTGAGCTGTAATGATCTGTACAGAAGGTGATGCTTTTACTCCATATGGGCATGAGCCTAGTTCCCTGGCTGGTGGGACTGCAACAGACACAAACCACTGGTGCTGTACTGACAGACACCAGCTACGGACCTGACCTGGCCTTTTAAAGGCAGTAATCATCCAGAGGTTGCACGTCTCCAGCGCACAGCTATGCAGCCCCCTCAAGGTGGGTCTCTCTGCTGTGGTACAGTGGCATTTAACAGCTCGTCATGGAAGATGGTTAGGTAGACCAGCACACGTGGTTAATTGATTCCACTCAGTGTGGGAACGGATTAGAAGAGTTGGCTCAGAAGGGATAAGATGGGTACCAGATGGGGAGCTGTTGCACTACAGAGGTCACAAGCTTTCCAGAAAGGGGATTGCTTTGCTTTGCCAAATCTTAATAATTAATAATTATTAACGAACACTTTGTGCTTTGATCCTGAACACCATTCACCCTAGGGTCTTGCTAAAAACATCACCAATACCTCCCCCAGCTTGCCTTCTGGGCTCATTACCCTTTGAACCCCACCTCCAGAAAATACCTTCACCCCACACATCCAGAGTCCCAGTGGGCAGAATCAGCTACTGATCTCTCTTGGGGCTGCAGAACCCTCTGTAGGGGACCTTACAAGCTCCATTGTTCCCATCTCCTCTCTATAAAAGACGCTCCTTAGTTAAAAGAGATGGGGGGATGGGGGCCTGGTTTTCCTAATTAACAATTAGCACAGAGTGTGCTGCTAATTATGTGGTTCCATGTAATTAAGAAGCTAATTAGTGCGGTGTCAATTAAGATTTAATTAGTACCCTTGTCAAAAATACTTGAAAGAGCAGTTTATATGCAAGTACTTCAATATTTCAATGGTTGTGATCTCTCCGGCAGTCTGCTTGCCAGTCCCCATTTGAGCACGCTAACAGCTCTTTGGAGTGTATTGATATTGTCCTTTAAAACGCTGCCGCTTGTCTCTCCGTAATAACCGCTTTTATTGATTCTGCGGGAAGTTCATTCTGAGCTGGCCAAACTCCGCTCTCTAGGGAGCTTCCGTTGGCATCTGCGGTTTTTCCCCATGGTGAGTGGAATTAGCAGGGTGGTTTTGACACTCATCATCATCTCACTCAGATCTCAGCTTGCTGAGTTTAGTTCTGAGGGAGGCAAGGGTGACCAGACACTGCCTGGCCAAGACGTCACATTGGCAACTCGCCAAAGCAGTACTTAATTGGTATAAAAGAGCACAGCTGCTCAGGGATGCTGGGACGAAGCCAAAGGATGTCCTGGGCAATTTAGAAAAAAGGAAAGGGAGGAAGAGAGGGCTGCCCAAATTTACCCAGGCATGGGCCATGTTAGCATCTTACCAGAAGAACAAGTCGGTACTGCATAATCAGCATAAAATAGATTACAGCTGTCTGGAGATGTTAACAACTCAGAAAGGGAAGGCACAGGTCTGACGTGCAAGAGAGGATTTCCATGCATCATAGGTGTTTCTTTGTCTTTGAGATGGAGGCAAAGCCACTGAAGCTCATCAGTCCCAGGTGATGGTCCAGCTAGATCTGCACAGTATGGGTCAGTGAGAGCAGAGCTGATCACAAACTGGGAGCTCCGTGGTACTTAAAGACTAACAAATTTATTTATTGCATGAGCTTTCATAGGAGAAAATTCCACTTTTCTCCCACGGAAGTTCATACAATAAATAAATTTGTTAGTCTTTAAGTGTCACAGAACTCCCTGTTTGTTTTATCACAAATTGATCCAGCTTGGTCTAATTTCAGGCAACAGTCATAGCCTGCCATAAGCTACAAACCCTGCACACCTTTGCTGAATTGCAGAGGGACCATTACGCAATTCCCTGCATTAGAGGATTTTCTGGACTATTAGTCTATCCTAGGTACTTACATAGCCAATCAGTATAAGTATCTGAGCTTCTCACTCTCTTTTTTTGTATTTAGTCTCACAACCCCATTGTGCAGAAGGGCATTGCTATCTTCCCCATTGTAGAGATGGGAAACTGAGGCACAAAGAGATGAAATCAGTGGGAGTGAGGTATCTTCGAGGTTCTGGACCTGAATGAGTTGCCTGAGGTCATGCAAGCAACCTGTGGTGGATCTGGGATAAAATGAAGGGTCTCACTTATGACAAATGGAACAATGGCTTGCTAAGGGCTAAGAATGAAAGATCTGAACAGAATTTGTCTCATAGGATTCTCCTGACCCCATGCACACAACATTCATCTTATAGTAGACTATAATACAGAGCCACGGAAAACTGCCCTAGACCTCCCCGAGCTGTGCCCTTTGCTGAAAGGTCTGGTCTGTGTTGGGAGTGCAGCCCAAGAGGGTGCAACAGTCAGACAGGACTTACCCACGACTGACTTGGAGCTGTGAGGTTAAAGATAAAGACATCTGTACTTCTGGAAGGATGGTCTCCTAGTTATGGCCCCAGATTGGGACTCTGGAGATCCGAGTCCCATCTCTGTCACACTTCAGCATCTACATAATAAAAAAGTTGGAGGCAACCATCAAATTCCCTAAGAGATGCAGAGACAGAAAGATAAGGGCACCAAAACGTAGCAGGAGGAGCTAATGTGAACTAAAGCAGAGAAGTTAAACAACAGGGACTTTTACAAACTTATCGGGGGGGGGGGGAACGGAGTCATACTCTAGAGGATACAGGTCCATTCATTAATGATAAGGAGGAAATTAACAGGCCCTATTTTGCACCCTGTAGTGTAGAGTCATGCACAAATGTACAAAATGGGTGTAGAAGACCACAGACAAAATCCTCAAAGGTGTTCAGGTTCCTACAGAGCAGACTACATGACACAGCATTGTCCTACACAGGCCAATGTCACACAATCTGCTCAGTCCACTGAGGTGTGGGTTCCTTTGGGCTGTGCACTCCTCTCATGAGAGACACTGTGTGCAGGGACCCAAGGGAGGCAAGTGTGACTAGTCTATAGAAGCTACCACCAGTTGGGGTGTCCCTCCCCTGTGCTGTCTCCTGAATGCTGGAGGTACAAGATGCCTTCCCTCTGTACCAGCCTAGGTACCCAGTGCTGCCACTCCTCTTGTTTTTACAGCAAGTTGCAGAATATTGGGTGGTTTGACCGAAGCCCCAGCTTTTGGAGTCAGGTGAGAATCTCAGCTTTTATTAAGAGGAAAAAAAGCAAGTTTCTAGTCCTCATACACTACAGAGAAGGGCTTGAAAACATCACCTGAGTGCAGCTCAAGGATTCAGAAACCAGAAGGCAAAGAAAAAGGGCCCAAAATTCTTTTTACTTTTTTTAATCTCACACATTTGGGGAGACATGGCTCATCGTTTTTGAATTTTGGGATTGACAGTACTACAAGAATAAAATAAACTATCCTGACAATGAGCTGCGCCAGGCCAGGACTTCATATACCACAGGAAGGGAGGGAGATCTGCTCTGGACATTTAAAATTAGGCTGCACAAGCCCTCAGGAAGCAATCCTGAATTGGCATGGCATGGATGTGGAGAGACCTGATGGCTCTTTCCATGTCCATGCTAGTTTCCATCATACCTGCTTTCTGGCAGTGTACTCTCCTCTATCCTGGCAGGTTTAAACTCAGGTTATTACTTTTGAAATGCAGAAAACCCAACCCTCCCTCCTGCAAGGCAAGCCCATCCCAACAGCAAGGCAAACCTGCAAAACCCCTCCCATCTTCAACAGCTACCAGTACTTAGAGTATCTAGAGAGAGAACAGATATATATAATATCATTTGCTTACCTTGGTTGTGTTTCTCCAAACTGCTTTGTTTGTGTCCATCTTCACTGAAGTTACGTCTTCCCAAACTGCATTGACTCTATACTTTAATTATGTTCTTGAATATGAACCTATACAGAAAGAAAATCCACTGAGTCTATTTCATGAATTTGTATTTGCCATTTCTTATTTTTAATGGCAAAGGAATAGCTGAGATTGCATTTAACATGCATCTCTCTTTTGACCACTTCAGTATCTGGACAATTCCTCTCGTTAGGCCAAAGTTTTGGTGGTGGTACAGACAGCTGCTATATTTTCATGAGTTTTGCTCTGGTAATGCAGAAGTGGGGACACTGTAGCATCTGCAGCTGGATACCGAAATTTGTAACATTAGATTGCCCAGGGTACTGCGTTAATGCAAATCTTTAGACTGATGTACACAAAGAAAGAAAAGAAAGAAATTTTTTCTGGAAAATGACAAATCCATTAAAAAAAAGAAAAAGAAAAAAAACAGCCTGCCAAGTCAAATACCAGCCATGTGGGAACCCTAGTTTAAATTAATATACGTGGAAAATTTTCTGTAACTTGAAGTCCTTAAACCATGATCTGAGGACTTCAGTAACTCAGTCAGAGCTTAGGGTCTATTACAGGAGTGGATAAGTAAGGTTAAGTGGCCTGCAACATACAAGAAGTCAGGCTAGATCAGGGGTCTCAAACTCAAATCACCACGAGGGCTGTGTAAGGACTAGTACAATAGACCGAGGGCCACACCACAAACCTTTTCATACAACAATATTACAAATATTAATAACAGTAGTGCCATTGCAGGCCTGCAGGAAATAACTTTAGGGGCTGCATGTGGCCTGCGGGCCACAAGTTTGAGACCCCTGGACTAGATGATCATGATGGTCTGTCCTGGCCTTAAAGTCTGAGTCTCACTCTATGTCACTGTAGTTGGTGTAAATACACACATTCCACCCAACAAAGGAATTGTAAACTCCTCCTATGCTGGAAGCCCTTCAGTGCCAAACTGACAGCACGGAGAGACACCCAGGTGAGTAAAAGCTGACACCCACCGGTGAGTCAATTCTGTGTGTTTTAGCTATTTGGGACATATCTGTTAATGAATTATTATGTATTTGTATTGCAGGAGCACTTTGGAGCGACAGCCACAGAGCAGGACCTGATTGTGCTAGGTGCTGTACAAACACACAACAAAGAGGCAGCCCCTGCCCAAAAGAATTGCCAGTCTGTGCTATCAGTTCCCTATTACTGGTCTAGCAGAGCTGCAGCGACAGCTGATGTAACGGTGTCTGGAATTTAATCATGTCGTCTGGTCATTGCTAGCAAAGCTGGACCCCCAAAACTAAGGGCTTGTCTACACGTGAAAGTTATTCCAGGATAGGATAGGATGTGAATTTGGAACAGATTGTTCCTGATTGACTCCATGCATAGATAAACCCTGAGGGACAGGTTTTCAAGTGAGTTCTGCATTTGGGGGTTGAAGTCTGTTGAAAATCTAACCATCTACAGTGGGTATAGGGAGGTTAGCGCATGTTACCATGAATATTCTTGCTGGGTCCCACTGCCAAGAAGCTGGGAGAAGGGAATCACTCAGCATTGGGATGAAATGCACAGGAGAGTCCACCTCCTGCTTAGGTCACAATCAGCCAGGGAATAAACAGGGCAGATTTCAATACTCTTCTTTAGTTGCTTCTCAAAGTTACAGTGGTACGATAAATAGTTCAAGAATCCTCAGGGTAAAATCAAGGCTTTGCAGGCCGAGAGCAAGAGTCAGACATTTCCCCAGTGAAAACTCAGTGGGCATCAGAATCAATTCAGGAATGAACTCAGCCACCCAGGCAGCAGCAGTTCATATGACTGATCCCTCCTGTCTTGTCCTGCAGGTTAAAGTAGACAGAACAGCGGGGGAATTGTAATGGAAGAGGGGAAGCTGAGAGAAAGGGAGGGTGCTGCTTACCCAAGCCAACTGAGGATGGAGATCTCCCCATTTTGAGCAATGATAGGGAAGCTGTGCTCTGTCTAGGCTCTCCATTACCCTAACCCTATTCCCTGTACCTGGAGATTGTTTCCTGCCCAGCTCTCACTGATCTGAATGTCTTCACCATTGCCACCTCCTACCACCTGTGTGGCAAAACGTGCCACTCGTCACACCTATGATCTAGCACAGGGTGGGGAGCCCAGAAAACCAGCTGCTTCGAAGACACAAGGACTGAGGGACAGACCCAGAGACCAGGGCGAAGCACAGGGGTCTCTGGTATTTCCTCTCTCCCCTTCCCCTCCTCCCTTGGATGTGACTGAACTGCCTGTTCTCCCACAACGGCTGCCAAAATACAGCGAGACAGGGTATAATTACAGACACTCACTGCGGCCATTACACCACCGGCACGGTCTGCGCAAAGTGACACACGACCCGTCAACTCCTTATTCACGCCATTAAGGGGACTCATTAGCATCTTCGCTAAGAAGCAAAATTACCCTCACTGCTCATTTCAAGATGTCATAAATTTTAATTTAGGACCCAAAGATAGCACAATGGGAGCGAGCCAGCTCTCTCCGCCAGAGCTGTGCTGGTTGAGGGAGGTGGAGGGGAAAAGAAAGGGCTGGTTTGATAAAAGATGGTGGGTTTCTAAGGGGCAGAGATGGGGGAGGAGGGAAGGAGAGAGATGCCCACAAGGCTGGCAAACAATTTCTCTGTTTTATCCAAGCCCACTGAGAGGGAGATACTCTGGAAGGCATCAGCAATGCCCTAAGGTTCTCCACAGGGTGGTTTCTCCAGCGGGATATGAGAGAACTCAGAGCTATTAGATTCTTCTTCAATATCAACAGGCCGACACTCAGCCTCCTCTGAGAGGTTTTGGGACAGCCTGGACAGGGAGCCTCAAAAGAACGGCCAGACTGGCTCAGACCAATAATCCTTCTAACCCAGTATCCTGTCTCCTTACAGTGGCCAATGCCAGATGCTTCAGCTGGAATGAACAGAACAGCAATTATCTAGCGATCCATCCCATTGCTCCTCTCTGTCTCTCCCTTCAAAGCTTGCCAGGGACCATTCCAAGCCCTGCTCCCCAAATATGTTGCAAGGGCCAGAAACACCAGTACTGGGGGTGATGGGAGGGTGATAAATAAAGGACAAGCTACTACTCCAAAATGCTACAGCCCCTGTGGGGAGAGTCACAGGTCCTCAGCCAAAGGCATAAAACCCAGAGTCTGGGCTGAGTCCTCCTCTCAGTTCTGCAAGCCTGACTTGCTGTGTAACCCAAAGCAAATCCTCTTATTTCTGCCTCAGTTTCCTAAAATGTAATATGGGGATCATAATAATGCACACTCCCCACCCACACGCGTGCACAAGGAGATCCGTGAAGATTAATGACATGCCTCCACATGGCCAAAGACTGAGGCAATAAATAAACAAACATCAATCATTGGCTGCTAGTGAAAAAGATGAATTAGAAGCTCACCTGGCTGGAGTCGGTGAACCTCCATCTGTTTCAATGGCGTTACCCAAGGATCTGTTCCCTAGCCTTGAAGGTAATGGTCTATAGGGAGCTTCAAAGGTATGGCTGTGCAACATATGTGTCACTGTCCTTTGGGAAGCAATGATGTAAGTTATCAATCTGTGAATCTGAGGCATCATCAGCATCCCACCTTTGCCTCCAATTGAACATGTTTCCATAACTCTTCAAATTCCTGCCATTCAGAGGCTGGGCTGGGGATATCGCACCAAGGCCTTCCATGGGGCACTGCTCATCAGAAGCCACCTTCGGGTGGCTGCTGTCTCACTCAGCATTAGGTACTGAGGGGGCCACATTTACTCAAGAGCCCAGGGCCTGATTTTCAAGGGATCAGCACCCAGCTGAGCTCAACCTGGAAATCTGGCCCTTAATGCAGGTCAAAGCCACAGCAGAGCCCAGCAGCCTAACATGCTCCCACAACAGCCCCTGTGCACAAACAGCTGCTGTGGTTTTTACACCTACCAGGCAGGATAAGCTGGAAAAATTTCCTCCATAGCAGTAGAGACACATTGGGTTCTGCCAGGGCTGCATTTGACCCAGGGCATCTAAAAATGATTACACATTCAACACTGAGCTCTCTGTCTGCCACCTTCCAACCCAACGGGCACATCTACAATAGCATTATGAATTCCTCATCCCAGACAACAGGGTGAGGAAGAAGTCACGGGAACTACTCCAGACACACAAATAGCTTCAGGAAGGGCAAGCGGGCTAAATAACTCCTTCTCTACTGCAAAATGGAAGAGAGAAACAGACACATGCAAAGAGCCACGTAGGAAAAGGAAAGGAGCAGAAAAAAGTGGAGCAGGAGGGCTATGAAAACAGAAAGGCTCAGGAGCAGGAATGGATATAAGAAGATGGAAGGGCAAATAAATGGGTGGGTCAGGAGAGGGGTGAAGAAGGATAGTGGGAGGTGGGGCTCTTTGAACTGTGCAGCCACCAAACTGAAGGCTGCAGAACAAACAGCTTCTTCGAGGCCCTGATGGGCTTGGGGACTGTCTACATGGGGAAATTGCCTGTGCTAGTTATTCCAGAATAGCTTCTTGGCTAGACACATGGTTCCACAATAAAGTGATTTTGTTCCCAAATAATTACATTACTTTGGAAGCCCACTGATTTTTCCAGAAGAACGTCTACATGGGGAGCTATTTCGGAGTAGTTACTGCAGAACAGCTTACCCTGCAATGGCTGTTCCAGTCAATTTCCCTTTGTAGACAAGCCCTTAATAACAGGTTCCGAAACCCAAAAAACCTCTATGCAATCTCCCAGCCTTTACTTTGGGGTCACACCTACACAGAGACACATATGCACATTCTGCACATCAGCCATGCCGAGAGGAAATGCAATTTCCCAGAGAGAAGGCGAATTAATTCCCAGCTTCTCCCCTCACTCCCATCCAGCCCTCTTCACTCTCTCCAGCTCTACACGTGCCAACTTGAATATTCATGACATATAGGACACACCCACCTTTCTCCTCTCCCCCCACAGACACACACTGCCAGGACACAATGCAATTACAGGCCTCTTAAACTTTACCAGCTACCAGAATCCGTGATTAATGAGTTGAAATGTCCACATCTTTAAAAAACAAGGGGGAAAGATTTAGAAAAAAAGCAACTCCAATTACAGGCAGCTGAGGGAATCTGCCCCCCTCCTGTGTTATAAGGACATATATCCAGAAAGGTTATGTTAATTTTTAATGTACAAAGCTATAATTAATTTCAGTGGCTGGGTGGATTAGCTGAGAGTGTAAATTCCAGCCTCAGTTTGGACTGCAGATAAACGAACACTGGGGAAGGCTATAGAGCTAGGGACTCTGGTCGGAAGTTATTGTTGGGCTCCCAGAGGGCAACTAGAGTTAGAGCTTGATAGAAATAATAAAAATCCATGCACAGGAGGGTGGATTCAAAATGCTTTACAGCTGCAGAGACCATTATCCCTACTTCACAGATGGGGAAACTGAGGCATAGAGGGGAAACACATTACTCAAGGTCACACAGTGGAAAACAGAATCCAGGAGTTCTGGTTTTGAGTCCTAGGTATCATGCTGCCCCCCCGTAGAAAATGCTGGATGGAAGGAGGGATGATGTAAGCTAGCTAGACAGATAGGGTGTTCAGACAACTCTTACAGCACTTTAAAAGGGTGAGTTTTATTAACCCTGCCTTACTCATGGAGGAAACTTGGTCACAGAGAGAGACAGAAACTTCCCCAAAGTTGCACAGCATGCCTGTGACAGAACCAAAAATGCCAGGGTCCCAATTTCCAGGCCTGTGTCCAATGAGTCGTGTTGCCTGGAGGGGGGCAGGTGGGCAGTGCTGAGCTGAGTGGCAGGAAAGGGAAAGGTGTTTGAAGATGCATTCATACCTGATGGGAGGTCATCTGGAGCCTCAGGAGAACTTCCTAAGGGGGGGGGGGGTCCTCACCCCCTTGGTAATGTCTTGAGCACTGCTCCCGCTTCACAGCCGCCAGATGCTGAAGGGCTCTTGAGAAGCAGAAGCTCCAGCATCATAAATGCTTGCACTTGTCACCTGCACCAAGGAGAACGGCTCCCCCAGGAGCAGCATGTCCCAGCAGCGATGCATGGGCAGCAGCAGGAGTCAGAGAACAGAGGGAAGAGTTAGCTGCCTGGATCCCCCTGCAGTCCCTGCAAGCCAGGGGCAGGGCAGCCAGGAGGACATCCAATGCAGATGCGCATGCTGCAGTCTCAAGCCCAGGGACATGACTGTGGGTGGGCCACAACCTCCATTCTTAGCACCCAAGCCCACCTAAAGTTCACCCACTCCTGCCTCGTTCCCCCTGCTTGCTACGCACTGCCTAACTCAATGTGCCCACCGCCAGGCAGAAGGGAAGGAGGTGCCCCTGGCCCAGCCACTCAGCCAAAACTGGGTCACCATAGCACAACCAGTTCATGGGGCAGAGAAAAGATGCAGCATCTGCTTAAAAGCAAGGACACAGCCCAGCTGGCGCTTTGTTCTCCAACCTCTCATACTTGCCCCGTGGACAGGGCTGTGCTTCATCGCAGGCCAGGTGCCTCCCAGCCACCTCCAGACGCAGCACCATGACCTAGGACGCTTCCCATCCCCATTGCCTTTCTGCTTCTTGTAGCCTCTTCCTCTCCCCACCCCGCTCACAGCCTCCCCAAGCCCACCCGTGACTGACAAACACAAAGACCCTCCTCCCCCATGCAGCAGTATGGAAGTTAGTCCCCCACCCCCCGGACTTGCCCTGGGGACAGTTCCTTGCCTGTCCACCAGCTATCAGAGCCCACCAAATTTCCACTTCTAGCTAGGCTCCCACTCTCGAGCCCATGCAGAACTTGCAGCACTTTAGCTCTAGGTCACTGCAACAGCAGTGTTGGGAGATCACCGTACAGACCCCTGGGCTGTAACCAGGGCCAACACGCGGGAGATGAGTTGGATGACAAGTGCTGCTGTTCAGAACAGAAATGCCCTGGCTAAGCTGGGGGTGAGGGTGAGGATCGTAGTGGTGGAAAAAACACAGCTGATGGATCAGGACAGAGCAGCAAGCAGTGGGGCTGGAATGGAAAGACGGCGGGATTACAGGTCATAATTAAAAGTGTACTGGTAGAAGTGGGAGGGGGGCCTGCATTGATAGATCTGGGGTCAGGGGGACAGGAACAGAACAGCAGGGAGTATGACAGGTTAGAATCAAAAAAAGCAAGGAGTCTTGTGGCACTTAAAGACTAACAAACAGATTTATTTATCGCATGAGCTTTTGTGGGAAAATATCCCACTTCGTCAGACGCTCTTCAAAGCGTCTGACAAAGTGGAATATTCTCCCATGATAGCTCATGCGATAAATCTGTTAGGCTTTAAGTGCCACAAGACTCCTTGCTTTTTTTTTTTTTTTTTTTTGCTTTACTAGACTAACACAGCTGCCCCTTAGGAACTAGGTTAGGATCAAGGTCCATGGGCAGAGTGGAGTTGTAGTAACAGATCTCACAATGGCAGGACAGAACTGTTTAGGATCGAATGGGACACATGCATGCCACCTGCTTCCAAGCTGCTGCTCCTTTAAACCCTCCATATTCCCTTCCTTAAAGATAACATTAATGACGGCCTCTACCTTCTATAGCTTTGGTGAGACCATAATGAAAGGGTCTGAGCCCTTGGAAGGCAGGGAATGTGCGGCCTTGAAATACAGTAAGTTTTGAAAGGATAGAAAAGGCTCCATTATTCTTGCATTAAATTCTCTCTCCCTCCTGCTTTCACTCTCTCCCTCTGTCAGTCTTTCCTTCACTTGCTGCCTTCCCCCAGCCTCTCCAAAGACAGATCGTTCCCTTAATCACCCTGGAAAAGAACCCCAAGCCGATATAATATTATAATTAATTAATTCACTAAAAAGGTATTAAATTTCTTTTCCCCCCTGTGGATATTATCTGAATTCATTGACCTTTAGAAAAATCACCCTCTAATTGTAACCAGGTTCAAGTGCATTTCCAGCCTGTCCCTTTTACATTAATAATATCTTCCAGGACTCTGCTATGCTGTTTAAATATTGTATAAATTTCACTGCCCCCTCAAAAAGGAGAAGGCATGAAATGAAAACTACAGGCTGATTAAACTGGCTGCAGAACATGGGGGAAGAGAAGAAAAGGATTCCAGAGACAACTCCCAAGAAGTTTAAGCCAAGGATTCCAGAGGATCAGATGTCCCAAACCCCCAATTCTCCAAGTTGTTGGGTCAAAGATCCTAGGAACCCAAGACCCATCTTTCCCAAGAAAATTCAAATCAAACTTCCTAAGGATCTTGGAATTCCAGATTTTTTATGGGCCAAGAAAACTGGGGCTGATGATCCAGCCTGCTAGGGGGTAATACTGGGATCTCAGGGGTTGCCTCTGCTCCATTTACATAGCACCCACCCCAGTAGGGCCCGGATCTCAACAGGAGCCACTAAGGGCTCCAGTTATCTATCAACAACTAATTTAGAGACCTGGTTTCCCCGGGGGCACAGGATGCTGGCTCTTGAGATCTCAGATTACCTTTGAGCTGAGGTCACTGAATTCCCATTTTCTAAGAATTCAGAAGTCTAATGCCTGGATTTTTCTGGTTAGCATTTATGCAGTTAGAAAAATGACTAAAGACAGCATCATTTGGTCCTCTGTTAATATTCTCACTCTCTCTCTCTCTCTCTGATTCCAGAGTCATTTTGCTCAGCTGACAAGCCAAAGACCAGCTGATTTCTCCCCAGGCCAACGCTGTGAACCTCAGCTCTGGGATCAGAAAAATCTCACTGGATTCTTTCTGCCTATCATCAAATATAATCCCCAGGCCAGATCCTCAGCTAGTATTAATCAACACAGAGCCACTGAATCCAGTGGAGCAGGACCTGTTTCGCCAGCTGACGGTCCAGCTTTGTGCACCTCTTTTACTGCGTCCATCACGATTGTATCTGGGCTCAATCTCTTCAAGCTTTGCCAGCCTCTATGACTCTAATCTGAGTGGAGCTTTCAGTGCCACTCACAGTGCATGTGGCCACGTACAGCCCGGCTGGCTTTAGCACTGCAGGGCTCTTTTCTAATTGCCACTGGACTCAGCCCCACAGGTCACACAGAGCAGCTGATATAGTTAAGTGGGGTCAGGCCATTTTGAATGTTAACACTTTGCAATGATATAGAGCTCTCCCATCTGAGTCCCGAGAGCTAATCAGTCAAATATCAACTAATGTACCCCTCCCTGGCTGTGATATTTTCCTCCTCATTTTGTCAATGGGGAAAATGAGGCACAGATTAAGGCATGTGCCTAAGATCATACAATGAGTCAGTGGCAGAACTGGGTGGTTGGGGGGGGGGAAAGAGGTGCCCAGATTCCCAGGCCAGTGCCTTGCCCACCAGTTATCCTTACTTGCTGCCTTTGCATATTCTGAATTGAGACTTTTTGGCTTGCATGTTGCCCGTTGGTGTCCTCTGAAATATACCCAGGCATCTCCACAACAGAGCAGCATTAACACTTAGCTGCTTGCAAACTTTGCGGAGACACTGCCCGAAGGCCACCGCTCTGTTTCAGAAGTCACCAGGCAGGTAGTGAGGGCTCGGAGGAGAGGCACTGCAGTGATTGGTGGACATTGAGCAAAGGCAGTGGTTATGGTTAACCAAAGTCTTGGAGAAGCTCCTGGGCTGCTGAACCTGACTGTGGGTGCCAGGATAGACCCAGAAATGTCTCCGAGTCCCTGGACAGCTGCACTGGCACATTTTGCAAACCCTAAGTGCTACTGCTGTTTTCCTCAGCACTGAAAATCAGGATCCAATTTGATCTCCTGGGGGTGAGGCGCCGATTCAAAGACTCATCCAACACATTAGAATTAATGAGCTCTCCAGCCTGCAGAGGTGACACTGCCACATGGTTCTTCCCTGTGGCCTGTTACAGGGGTCCCAGCTGTCCAAGTTTTCCCAAGACCATTGCTTTTTGGAGGTAGCTTCCGGGGAGACCTATAAGGTACCCACTACCAGTATCCACCTCCAAACAACCACTTGCAATGGGAGATGGCCATGAGTGTGAAATTCCAGCTCTCTCAACCTCTGCCAGTTGTAGCATCCAAAGCAATCTCAGCCATCTCAGGAGGGATACCAAGCTAGCCTCGTCCACCTCTGTCTTCATCCCTTTCCTCTCCAGAGAGGTTCACCGCCTCTCCTAAACTTGTGCACTTCTGTTCCAGTGGGCTGGCAGCCATGGCTGCCTTTCCTCTTTACCTGGCCCTCATTTTCTCTCAGTGCTGATTCTCCTACAGCATGTTCCCCTCCCCGACCCTCGGCTAAGTCATAATCTCCAGTTCTGATGGTATCACTGGCTGGTGGCAAATTCTGCTTCTTGTTCATATCTCTACAATAATCCTAGCTATAATTAAGCTGTCTGCAAGTACTCTGTGTTTGCTAGCAGAACCCTAACATCTTAAAAAGCTACATATGCTAAAACACTGGACCAAATGGCTCCATGGCATAGCTCCACCAGAGCCATGGACTCACCGAGGGAATCAGTCTGACACCTCCTCTTCGGAATCAATTCTGGACTGAGATCAGATGTTTTCTCATTTGTCTCTCTTTACTACCCAGGCAGATTTACATGCAAAGAGCTACTTTTGTTTCCTGAGAGCCATTCTGGCTTTGCTGCCTAGTCCCCACCTGAAAATTTAATCCCCTGTTTGTGACCTCATCGCAACCACTTCCGCAACAACCCCCGGTGATGTTACCAGTGGCAAAAGGAACAGATGGAGCATATTCATCGCTCAGCAACAAGAGGGGCTCACCCGTGGCCTGGCCCAGAAAGAAAGGAGGGTGTGTGAAGGGGAGGAAAAGACAGAAATACCCCAGGGTCTAGAGGCAGGTTGTGTTCCTGAAGGCATCTCTGGTCCTTCAAACCGAAGTCCTCAGAGGCGTTAGCTCTCAGTGAGATAGTATCTCATAAAACCAGCACCCAGCCTTGTCAAACATGGATTGACCAACTATCCAATGGCTCCTCCAGATAACATTGGTCTCCCCAAAATAGGAGACCACTGAAAAGCCATGCAGCCTCCTCCTAGGGTCCTCCCACTCCGTCCATACTCAGGTATGACTTCCATTGATTTCAAGGACCTCAGACTTTGACCTACAGAATCAGGGATGGGAAGGCTCCCTAAATCATCTCCTCTTCTGGCTGAAGTGGGATTGCAGCCACCAAAACACAAACTGCTTTGTCCTGGGAATGACTCTAGGCTTTCAGACATCTGATTCTAGAGGTGAAGCTGGTGGGGCCCGATTCACCTCTTCTTACCCAAGTGTAAATCAGGAGTAACTCAACTAAAACCAATGGAATTACACTGATACATAGCCAGGCACCTTGTACTGCACCTTGCTGTGTCGTGTAAGGCATAAACAGACCCTGGGATCTCAGAAACAAAACAAAGAAAACCTTTCCAGCCAACCACCTACAGCCTGTTTACAGAAGCGATTCCATCAAAGCTAGGGAACGACCCTAGAGAGTTGCTTGGTTAGGACTCTGTCCCAACCATGTCACTAACCAGGAACCCTGGGGGGGGGGGCATACATTAAAAAATCTAAGTTTCACAAGGCTCAGAATGAACCAGTTTTTCATTTTATTAAACCTTCTTCCATTCAACATTGTTACTGAAAATTTTCATTTACTGAAAATCTAGTTTGTGGTAGACAAAACAGTTCAGTAACATTTGTGATAAAAAAACAGTGACAAAAATGTTTAGAAAAGTTGATATGGTTTGGGTTTTTTTGGTGGGGTTGGGGGGGCAAGATTACTGTGTGAAAAGTTTCCCTTTCAGTCTGTTTTCAACAAAATGGCAGCCCTCCCAGTTACAAATTTGCCTGGAAGCTCTCCTGTTGTAAAGTGTGTCTACACTGTAATCAAAGGTGTGCTTTGCAGCTCAGACTGGCATGCCTGCACTAGTTTGATCTTACTAGCATGCTGAAAATGGCTGCAAAGACACAGCAGCACAACAGTCAGTACAGGCTAGCAACCAAAGGACATATCCAGGGCCGGCTTTGTATAATCTATACTTAAACTCAGGCCGCTGGACCTTCCCTGCTATTTTTAGCAAGCTAGCTAGATTGAAACTAGTACAGGTATGTTTATCCAAGTGGTGTATTACTTTGGATCACAGTAGCAGAGCCCTCTCCTAGGGTTTTCCTCCTGGACCCCATTTGCATCACTCAGTCCCATCCCTGGAAGAGTCACCTTGTGATGGAACAATGAAGTAGCATGTGGACCCTTTCCTTTCCAACCCAGGTTCCCTTGTTGTAAGGTAGTGTCAGCTTTACTCATACTCCTAGCTCCCATGGCTACTGTCCAACAGCCCCCTTGCCCCGCTATGCTCTATTACAAAACCAGGCATCTTTCAGGAACAATGGTTTCCTCTCTAGATGTGCTGACAAGTCACACTAGTCGATTTTTAGACTTTCAGAACCTGATTTTTCAGAAGTGCCAAGCAGCACACTCCAAAGAGAGCAGCCGCTGCTCAGTGCCTCTGGAGGAGGAATCTGGCTCTTTGTCTTCTGTCATCTCTAGTCAGTTTTATTTTTAACCTGTCCATTTTTGCAATGGATGGCTTGATGCCTACTCTGGCCTTGGGAGGAGAAACAGAGTACGTACAGAAAGCAGCTGCAGAACAGGGGTGCTTGGGACAGTCTGATGCCACTCAACAGAACCTCTCTTTCCTAGACTGCGTCTGCTGCTCTGTATTTCTTGCCTCATCCACTTCCTCCTGCAATCCACTCCTCTACATCACTGCTCCTGCTGGATAGTCGTGGCTGAGCCCTTTGTCTCAAACCCTGATCAATTCTGTGTCCATTGAAGGCTGAGCTAGCTGGCTGCCCCAAGAATCAGAGTTAAACTTAGAAGCAAATCCCACCCCTTCCCCCTCCCAGCGCATCAGCACAGAACTGAGACATGCTTCCTGAAAGAGTGTGAATGACCTCACATCTTTCTCTGTTACAGTGTGACATCATAACCTTCCCCATGACTACACATTGTGACTTCATACCTCTCTGCCTGATGATAAGCTAAAGCTGAACTTGGGTTAGTGGTGCACGGAACATACATGACCAAAAAAGTGTAAAAGCATTTCCGTACCTCAGGATTTGAAGGGCTTACAGGGTTCATGTCACAACAGTTGCTTTGACATCGACCACTGGTGTACCTGGTGGGCATAGCAGCCATATCATCACCAAACCCAGGATTACTGAGGCCTGTAAAGAGAGTGGCAAGTGATAAGAGAAGGATTGGAGCCAAGGGCAACCATCCACCATGCACCAAGAAAAATTTCTCTACACTAAGAGGTGGGGCTGGCAAGTGTACATACACTGATAGCTGAATCATTCAGTGCCGAGGCGATGTTGCAAGTGCACTTCCTATATCTGGGGTTTGCATTTGCAATAGTGCACCTGTTTCAGTTAAAGAGAATCCAAATGCAGGAAAGTCCTTTGACAGTGAGCACATGTGATGGCATTGCCCAGAGAGGGGCCTACCTCCAGCAGAAAAGGATGACCCCTTGTCCTGCCATGGCGATGGCCAGCCCAGAACTCAGTGGGCCTGATTCGTTTCATAGCAGTGTAATATTATTACTTGCAAAAGAAATTTATGATACTGTGAGCTGAGAGTTAGGCCTAAAAAGAGCAGAGGAAGAAAAGATTCAGGAGGAAATGTGCCCTTGGTCGAGGGGGGCTGGGCCGGCCCCTAACTGAGAGGTGACTGACCTTAGTGATCCAGCCAGGATAATGGGGAATCCTAGGTTCTTTCCTCTAGTTTTACTCCACTTCTTCTCAGGACTTATTTGGGAAAGTTCCACCTCTTCTTGCCCCCAACGGCTTTCAGCGGAAATTTGCCTGGGTAGAACCAAGAAGGGCTTAGTCTAAGGCTTTGTTTCCAGCGAGGTGCCATACCAGTACAGTTGCAGCCTTGCACTGTGGCTTACATCAGTTAATGACAACTTTCAGACAGGTGAATTTTTCATCCCCCAGGTGTAGACCAGGTCTAAGGAGTTCTGCCTAAGTAAGGGCAGATGAAGAACTGCCTGGAGGGGCTCACTCTGGTGCAGGCTGAATGTGCATTTCCCTTCACAAAGCCAAGGCACTGTTTTCTTTCTATGTGTCAGACCCACAAGCTCTCTGAGAGAAGAGTGCAAACCAGCTCTGCCACTGTCCTGGGACCGTGGACAAGTCACTTCCCCTCTCAGTGCCACCTTCCCCTCCTAGACTTTATCCCTCTTCTCTATTTAGACTTCAGTCTCTTCAGGGCAGGAGCAGTTTTCTACTAAGTGTATATACAGCACTTAGCACATTGGAGCCCTGATCTTGGCTGGGGCCTCTAGGTCCTACCATGCCCTTGCTAATAAGACATTGAGATCACTACTACAAAGCTGGATATTGTAATGTGTCATTAATTCATCAAGAGGTCTGAACCCCCAACGCACAGCCAGCCCTAGACATAAACAGGGCTGCACTCACTCTCTGCAACCTGCTGTCATTGCAACCTCTTCCATTTGGCAGTGCCTGCGATCTCAGAGAAAGCATTTCACACCCTGAAAGACAGAGGCCAAGGATGTTGATAACTCAGTAAGTCTCTCAGCTGCCCTCCATAACAAGCAAGATTAACCTCATTTTACACATAGGGAAACTGAGGCACATAGCTACTGAGTAATTTGCGTCTGGTCTCACAAGCTGCTAAAAGAGCTAACAATAACAACCAGAAATCTTGACTCCTAGTCCTATTTTCCAGCCACAAGCCTTTGCTCACTCCTCCCCACGCCCCACCCCCCGCAAGCCAGTGTTGTATCCGTTTTCTCTCGATCTAAACTTAACTCCCCAGTTATCCCGGTCCCATGCCACTCCACGGCTCTGCAAATGCACAATTCTGCTCAGCATCAACCAGCCATGATTTCAGGCTTCTCCCCCATCACCAGCTCTGTTTGGTATCTTTCAGCTGAACCTCTCACTCCAGATCTGGGACCTGATATTTGCTGACCCCATCAGCCTTACCTGCAGCACCCTTCTCCATTAATTGCACAGTGTTTCTGTGACCTGTAGAAACAGTCTCCAGGAGCTGAGGCTGAGCTGATCAAACTCATTTCATTTGTGACTAGTTATCACTTAAGTTTCAGCCACTCGCTCACCGTAAAACAGAAGAGTGAACACTTACAAGACACCTGGAAACTCACCTGCACTAAGGAGAATGCCCTCCAGTCATCTGTCCCCAGGGAACAACACCTGGAACAGCATTTCCATGAGCATCTGGATGTTACTGAGCATTCTGGGCACTCAAATTCTCAGACATGATAAAGCCCACGTATGCAAAGAAGCCTTAAAGTGGTGAAAACAGCCTTTCGAGAATCCGCCCAGCACAGAGGAGTTAATGTAAAGGCAAGGCCCTGCTCCCAGCCCCCAGCCCATGGAGTACATTGGGCAGTGATTCACCCTAGGACTATTCTTTGCTTACCAGGGCTCAAAGAGGACTGGGGAAAGAAGAGCACAGATTAGAGGAGTCTGGAAACTGCTCTACTTTATACCATGGCCATGCAAGAACCTGCATCACCCTAAAACATGTGGAGCACCAGGCTATGTTTATGCTCCCCACCCTCCCCTTCACCAGTATGCCTAACCCAGGTGCACAAACCGAGTAACTAAAAACCAAGCTTGGAAGCCCTCAGCCAATTTTTCCAGCAACGATCTGGCTCTCCCTTGTGGCCACTCTTGTCCCATGCAGCCTTGCAACCTGACTGGATTATTATTTCTCAGTCTAGAGAGAAACTTATGCCATTGGCATTTGGTTTCCAGCACCTCTCCAGGCAAGACACAGTAAAAAGGGACGTCTCACCCAAGTACCTTGTCCCTGCTAAGAGAGGGGCAAGTGTGTTGTTTTGGTCTGGCTCTTTGGGTGGATGCAGTCCATGCGGATGCTGGACATATTTCATGAAGTTAATCTCTCTCAAGGTACTGGCATTTTGCTTATCTTAGGATTTGCTCACTCACCACTGAGCACTGGGATCCTGCACAGCCAAACGCAAGCAGCTGTGTCTGCCCACTACGTGAAAGCCATTAAACCTTTCATTCCTTCAGTGCCTCACTGCCCCATGCATAAAGCACCAAAGACATAGCTCATGAGAATCAAGGACTTCATGAAACTTGACAGTGCACTCCTGCAAGTCGTGACCCAGCTCCTCTGGAGTGGAAAGCTAAAGAGGTGGGAGTGATTCCTGGGTCTGTTCATGACCTATTGTGTGACCTCAGGTAAGTCACTTCATCTCTCAGTGCCTCAGTTATAGTCAAGTTTTCCCATTCTGCCCCATGAACAAAATGCTAAAGCAGCCAGGCCTGGAAAGCACTAGGAAGTCTGGCCTGTGGTTGGCTGGATTTGGGTCTGCATGACCACAGTGTGGATACTAGAGCTCCAGTGTGGGGTCTGGGCTCAAAATTACTTAATTTAGGGTCAATATACAGCGTGGCTGCTCAAGTCTTGGTCCGCAGACTCAAGTCCCACTAACTCTGGGCTTCAGAGTGCCCAAACCAGTCAGCTCATCATCTCTGTTTTCAGCAAACTCTCCCCATGTGACACTGCCTAGTACAACAATAAGGGGCCAAGAAAGCAGTACCGTGTGTGTCCATGTACTCACAGCCTGCCCCCAGCACTCAACAACTGACATTACTCTCAGTCGGGTGGCAGGGAAAGGGATTCCCCATTGCTCTTGGTGGTTAGCCCTCTGGAAACTGACCTCTTGCCCAAGTGGGCTCTTTTTGAGAATCTGTCCTTACTTGTCCAAAGTTGCGGAGTAAATAAGGGGAGTTTATAGCCCAGTGACATGCATCCAGCTAGCAGAAATGGCATGGAGGCACCAACATAAGAGTCAGACCCAAATGTCAGCTATCCCAGAGTTTGGATCCCTCTGTCTCACACGCATGATTTTTGAATTGCAGTTGCTCCCTGCAGACCAAGCCACTGCCATCAAATAGCTTGAGTGTGCTCAGCTCCATCGGCAAACAAAACAAGGGAAATGGGGTGGCTGACGTCATTCAGGCAACCTAGTGGGTTCGATTCTACCCGCCCAATGCCTTGCACAGGCATTTGTCTCTGTGCTAAGTGAGGGTAAAATACTCCCAAATCAGAGCACCCACAGCTGTGCCCACTTTGCACTGGTGCAAAAGACTGCTGGGAATGTACTAGGCAACAGGATCAGGGACCCCTATTTCCCTTTGCCCTCCGACCTGCACAGTTGTTCACACCTGTGCAAAAGGTGACTATTGTGATTCACACACATTTTGCACAGTTGCAAAGAGTCTGCACAAAATATAGGCATGACTGTGGATCTGACCCACCATCACACACGCACCATCCTGACAGCACTGTGTCCTGTTCCCTGCAGGGGGGCTTTCTATGATGAGCACCCGCGACGCCTAACGTGCACAGCCCACTTGTGTCGCTGTTCCTGTGGGGGTGTTCATAAGAATTGCAACCCCAGTGAGTACTCTCCAGCCTTTTTATATCTGAGCTGAAGCGTTGACACCGGTTTTTTTTTTTATATCTTTGGATGGCTCATATGCTGTAATTAAGAGCCCTTCTCTCCCGCCTGCCCAAGTTCCCCATCTTTGGCAGCTGTTGTTTAACTGAAGGAAACCCCCTTTCGTCCTCTCTCCCCCCACCCCCTTCCTGAATGTAAAGGGATGACAGCGCTCCAAGCCAGGGTCTTTTGCATTTCTGAGTTGGTTCTATTAATTGGAAGGAGGGTTAAGAATCTGCAAGGTCATTTCAATCTACATCTGACCTTCAGAGTAATCCTCTATGCCAACACCAGAGCATGTCATTAAAATGAGGCCTGCTACCATATCCCGGCATCCCTTTATTCTCTCCTTGTGCACATTAATTGCTCATAAGTTGATTTGATCTCCCTATTCTGCAAGAAGTAAATTGCCCTCTTATTTCGCCATTTTCATCCTGTTTTCTTAATTAGGCCCTTAAAAATCTCTAGGGCCTCAGCCGGGCCGCAGGCCTCATCCTGGGAATAAATTTTGATCTCAGCCTGATAAAGAGTGAGCAAACCCATAGATTGAACAATGTCATTCACCCCCCTTGCTCCCCTCCTCGCTATTCTCTTGACATGAAAAGGCTATCAGTTTTTCTCTGTGTTAATATAGGAAATAATTCACACTTCAGGCGTTGTTCTCTATTTAGTGTTCACGCTCCCCAGATAAATCAAATCAGGGCTTTTTGTGTGTGTGTGTGTGTCTGAAACTACATTTTTTTTTCCTCTCTCTCTCTCTCCTCTCTTTTTTCCCTCCCTTCTTCTTTTAACAAAGTTGCCAAGATTAGTCTCTTCCCTTTTTCCATTCTGGAAGTCTATTTTAAGGTGTTCTTTTTTATTTTTATTTTTTAAAGTTCTGTCATCTACAAAGAGCTGAGATTCAGCTGGAATTTTTCATGACTAATGGACAAAAGTGCCACTGCTCCCTCTGAGTGGAAGGCCATGTGCAACTGTGGGATTTGATTGTGGTTTGATTTGTGAGGCAGTTCAAGATAAAATGGATCTTATAAGATACATAGATATCACCTTTATTCTAGTATCTAAGTGTTTCATAGTCTTGAATGGAGCTTTTCCTACAATGCACTGGGGAAAGCTCCCCCCAGTTTTTTTAGATGAGGAACACAGCATCAGTTGCCCACCTCACACAGGTGGACTCTAATTGAGCAAGGAATTGAACGTAAGTCTTCTACCTTCTAGACCAGCACTCTAATCCACAGGCCATCCTCCGCCTCCCTCCTCGAAAACCAGGGGATAAAATTTTCAAGAGCAACTAAGTAATTTAGGAGCATGAAAGGCACCTAGTGCACATTACTGTACTCCAGTTTCAAACAAGACTACATCAGTAGCCCTTAGCTCACTCCAGTAAGGGCCACCTGTGTCAGAGGTGTCTAGAAAGCACACACTTGTTATCCACACTGTAGCTATGTAAAGATACCATTCAGCCAATGGTGTAACTACAAAGCAGGGCCACCCAATGAGATTTTAAGCAATTCATCCCAGATTTTTATCATGTGTGCCCACCCCTGTCAGCCACAATCCCTGCTAAAAAATCAGTTCTGGCTATGCCTCAGCTTTCAGCTCCTAAATCACTTCAGTGCTTTGGAAAAATTTAACATATAAGAATATGGAAAGGGCAGATGGCAATAGCAAGCTCTTCTCCAGGATACAGCAGATAGTCACCTAACAGAGGGCAAATTAGATATTAAATCAATATTGCACTTGGGCTCTGGCTTGGATGAGAAATCCTCCCACTGGCTGCAGGGCCCTTGATTTTAACCAAAATGCCTGGACACAAAGATCTAGTAAGCTAGTTTCTCCCTTCTCTCTTGGACTTCAGAGCATATGAAATCTGCACCCAGATCCAGAACAAAATTTCATACAGGTTGAAGGGCTTGGGCAGCAAGAGCCCCACTGAGGTGGCTGCTGGGTCAACTCAGGAGTCCTTTGAATCTATCTGGAGGCCATGCACAAGTCTGAGGAGTTATAAGGGAACATGATGGCAGGGAGACGGCTAGGTAGGAATTCATCCCAGCAGATCAGTTTGTGCTTGGGAGGGGACAAAGTCAAATTCTGCACCCATGCCTACTGCCATGGGAATAAAAAAAATACCTGCGCCTCTCCTCAGTGGAAGTTGAATGGAGCCCTCCTTGCAGGCTCTAACAGGCACACTCACACACAGCTCCTCAGGTAGGATCTGGCTGGTTTGTGAGACAGGCACCCACCTTCCCAGAGGGTTTAATTAGCCAGCTGGACTGCTAATCAAAGGCCTACAGCTGCAAAGTGTCACCATGGTTACCAGAGCCAGGCACAGAGCCCTTCAGACATGCGGGATGCCAGAATGGGCCCAATGTGAATGGCTGGTTGACGAGAGGAGGAGCGTGTGAGGTGGGAAACTCTTTGCTTTAGAGGATGCTTTTCTACCCCTGCTAGCCCTGCCTGTCCAGCTGAATTTCAGAAAGCCAGGGGGCAGCTTGGAAGCTCTTCAAATTGCCCATAGCCCGACACTGGCCGAACTGGGATCTTAAAGCAGCGTGCGGCTGAGGAGAGCCGTTAGTGCTCAGGGCTGCGGACCATCAGACCATTTGTTCAGGGGCCAAGTAGCTACCCGGTCTGAAAACTATTGGTTTTACTGTGTCCTAAAGATCACACAGTGGCATAGCTAGAAGGAGAGCAAAGGAGTCCTGGCTGGCCACCCCTCCCTGTAATAGATAAACCGTGCTACACCCAGAGTCCATCTGTGCACTAAAGCACACTCCCTTCCACTGGCAGGCATAAAACCCTGGAGTTTCAAACTCCAGTCTCTCTCTCCCCAGGGCACAGACCACCCCTTGAGGTTATAGTTCCTGGACTTCAGCATCAAGCTACATCTACACTAAAAGGTAGGGGTGGATTTTTCCCCTCTTGGGCACACATACACTAACTCTCATCAAGCTCTCGTGAGCAGCAACAGCAGCATTAGCCACAGGCCACATAGGAAACGGCAGGGGAGATACCACGCAGTACATGTACCCTGAGCAATGGGACCTTACCTGTAACTCATAGTGTAGATGGTGCCTTGCATGTTGACAAGTTTCAAAGGGGTCGCTGTGTGATTCTAGTCCAGCAAAACAAACAAGGGATCCTGTGGCACTTTTAAAGACTAACAAGTTTATTTAGCACATGAGCTTCCATGGGAGAAAATTCCACTTCATCAGATGCTCGTGCAATATATAAATGTGTTAGTCTTTAAAAGCACAACAAGACTCCTTGTTTGTTTCTCATAGAGTAGACGTAGCACAGAGATTCAAGGGAAAAATTGGCCTGGCTGTGTCTGTCCCTTCATCCTTAATTCTCAGACACCTACCAGCATGCAGGGAAGTCTGACAACACTATGAGAAACCATCAGTATATTAGGCAGCCATCCCCTGCAAACATTCACACTCAAGAGCTGCAGCCAGGACCCTGTGCCCAAGCCAACTGCAGAAAGGATGACAGTGGATCTCTGGTTCCCCCCTACAGTATTGAAAAGGCCCAAAAGGGTTCTTTGTTCAACAGCTACATGAGGCACTTTAGGCAGAGAGAGATAATTACTATCACCTCTGGCAAGCTGGTGGCATGCCACCGACTCAGGCCCTGCCTACATTACACTCTGGCAGTGGAAAGCAGACATTTTTCACCAAAATGGATGCATTTCCAGGATGGTGCTGAACAGAGTCAAGTCAGGCCTGTGACAACCATTTTGTCCAAGTCTGGACACCATGGATTCAGGGTTCCTTTCTCCATTTACCTGGCCAGTGCAATGGGTGGCAGGGATCTTCCTGAAGGAACCCACTGAGAATGCTTGGCACTTAGCAACATCCCAGAACTACTACAGGATGCTTTGGAGAGTGCTACACAAACAATTCAAGACGGAGAAGAGCTACTTTTGCTTGGGAGAGCCGCAAGACTTGACTGTCTCAGCCTCTAGACTTGGGTCTTTGCCAGAGACTCCCTCGGTGACCTCAGATATGACAGTCTCCACGCCTCAGTTTTCCCACCTTTGCGCTAGGGACAATAGCCCCAGCCTGCCTCACAGGAGGGTTGTGAGGTCAAATGTATTAATGCTTGTGAGCTGTCCAGGCAGCATTGGAGGCCTTGTAAGCATAGCAACAGACAGCCTTGTCATCAGCCCCCCTTGGAGGTAGGCAGTCCCATTTTGCAGAGAGAGAAGCGAAGAGCACAAACATGAAGTGACTTGGATGACAAGTTAGGACTCAGGAATCTGAATTCCCAGCCCTATGCTCATGCTACATTGTCTCTGACTCCTGTTTGCTAGTGTCTACAGGCAGTAAGTGCACTCACACACAGCTTTTCCCATGAAGTGTGTATGTTAAAAAGATGCACCATAAAATTAGACAGCAATTCCAGTTCTGCTCTTCCACCCAGTGTAAGTCAGAAGGTGCCCTGCTCAGTGGATTCACAGCTGGAATCACCACACAATCCTCTGGCCCAGCTTATGCGGGAAGCAGACTGGATGGTCTGTGAATGACTTCTACTGTCTTTAAAAGCGGGGATGGGAGATCAGAATCTGGCCCTATAACCCTGTTATTAATTAAGGAGCTGAGTCTGGCTTTCTACTCAATGTATAAGTGAATGATTTGGGTCTTCCAAGCTTAGCTGTGCTAACCACACATTAATGGTGCATAACCTGACAGCAAATGCATGGATCTGGAGAGAAAAGGTGGGCGAGATAATATCTTTCATGGAAGCAACTTTTGTCAGGAAGAGAGAGAAGCTTTTGAAAGATATTCTCTCTCCCATCTCATCTCTGTGTAGAACTGAGACTCTTAAGTGAATGGGTTCCTTGTTAATACCCCAGTAAGCCAGAATGGAATTTCATGAGCCAGGCCTTCTTTAGGAGAAGGAATTTTTTTAATGACTTGATGCATGTGATGTCCAGCTCTAAGGCTCACACAAAAGGGGGAAGTGATGGGAGGTTTCTTAACACCTCTTAACACTATCTGATTGGACTGCATCATCCAACATGAAAACTTCAGCTCCATTCTGAACCCTAGACCACAGGCTCTGTACAGGATCAGAGCATTTCCTACTGAGATAGGAGGGAAAATGTTCTTTAAAGAAACTAAATAAAACACCCAGAGTTTCACACACACAAAATTCTACTTCTGTCGCACCAATTTCCGTCATTGAAGATGACAAGCTTTCGCGCTCCACAGAGCTCTTCCGGTCTTTGTAGTCCGAAAGCTTGTCTCTTTGACCACCAGAAGTTGTTCTAATAAAATATTTCCTCACCCACCTTGCGTCTCTACTGTCCTGGGACCAACATGGCACAAACCAGAAATTGTAAAAAGCATTTAAATTCTACTTGCAAACAAAAGTCTACAGCATTTCAAAATAAATTTTAAAAAGTCTGCATTCCTCCTCAAAGCTGGATGTTTTGGTATCTTTCAAGGTTTCTCACAGTCACTATTCAGCACCCTTGACAAAGGATCATCTTCCACTTCTTTTCAGTCAGTTCTTTGCAACAGGCTTGAAGCTCCAGCTTCAAATCAAAACCTGCAAAGGAACAAATATCAAGCTCTGGAACAGCTACGCCAACAGCACCATCTTGTGCTTCCAAGTCACCAGTGCAGTGCGTTTCAAATACAATAATTATAGTGAACCTGCTATAAATAAGATCCAAAGGGGCAGCCGTGTTAGTCTAGTTCAGTAAAACAAACAAACAAGGAGTTCTGTGGCACTTAAAGACTAACAAATATATTTAGTTATTTTATTTATTTTATAAACAGATTTGTTAGTCTTTAAGTGCCACAGGACTCCTTGTTTGTTTGTTTTACTCATTATTCATGTAACTGACTTACTCTTAGCCTTGGAAAGATTCCATTTTTGTTGGTAAATGTTGATTTCACCTTACAAACTGATGCAGAAATATTTCCACTGATGATAATCAACGTTTACAGACAAGCAAAGTAATAACAATAATGCTGCTTGAGAACTTAGCAATCAAAATCCTGTTATTTAGACACTTGAATTAGGCTTGTTATAAATGGACTAGTAAATGACTTTGTAAAATCAGGCATGCTTTGTTGATTTAAGGATGTTTAGTGTGTATGTTTTGATATGTGATGTTGACAATTTGTGTTTTAATGGTTTATAAAGCTTTACCTTTTTGAATGTCATTGTCTACTGTCAGTCAATGATTGTGTGGTTCCCTCCTAATTTGCTACAACTCGGAAAATTAAGGTAGATAATCTAAAAAAAAAAAAAAAAGAGAGATATGCTTTAAAATGATTTATATTTTCCATCAAAATTATATAAAAATAATTCTGCCAAGCCTACTTATCCTCTAATTAAATCCTACTAAGGTCTTCGCCTCCCTGATGTCCTGTGGCAATGAGTTCCATAGTTCTGTGTTGCATAAAAAAGCATTTACTTCTTTCAGTTTTAATGAACGGCTGATTCTTATTGTATGACAAAGTGAACAGAAACACCTAATTTCCCTTCTTATTCGCTATTTTCTACTTCTCTACATTATTCCTACTTATTAATCTAGTCTATAAACAAAAGTGGTCCTGCCTTTTCAATCTTTGAGTCCAGGCATTTAAGCCTTTTCACCTCCCAACTCAGAACCTCTTCTATTTCTGCCCTCTCTTCTTTCATATAGGGTGGCCAGCACTGAACACAGTACTCCAGGTCAAACTGCTTCAGTTTCTTCCCAGCATCCTGGCTGCCTCGTTTGCTCTCTTTCAGATCTCTGGGATGAAAGCAGTTGGGGAAATGTATGGCATCACCCTCATTGTCGCCCTCTGCCCCACACAAATAAAGCCCTACGCAGATAGGCTGTAAATAAATATATTTTAATGATTTTTTCCCATTCCAGGTCATTCTTTTGAACATTTATTTATAAAACAGTAGTAAAATTTTTGAATCAGAACAGTGCAATAAAAAACACAAACACAAAAGAGATGAAAAAACCACAACTGTTCTCTCATGGCACGGAGAGCACCCTGCTTCTCACACTGGCTGGAGCAGGGCATAATGGTGCAGCATGCTCTGTGTCCCATAGCCATGAGCTGAGCGCAGCATATACTGATCAGACAGACCCTAACCCCATTCTGCGTACAGCACACTCTGCAGTTCTCAGGCAATGAAGCATGCCACACTATGGTATGTACTAGTGATGAAGTGCTCTTCATGAAGTCTCTAGCTAAGATATTCAAAAGTGACTAGTGATCCAGGTCCCCAAGTCAAGGCATCTTAAAGGAGCCTGATTTTCAGAGAGCAGGGTGCATAACGCCATCTGAAAATACAGCACCCAAAATCACAAGTCACTTCTGCAAATCTTGGCTTCTGAACTTTGCTGTCCAAATTTACATGCTTTTTGAAGACTACTGGCTCTAGATTAGACCAGACATCTTATGCTGTCAGATCTTCCCACACAAATCTGAAAGCCAGGAAATCTTGTCACTAGATGACATCACTTTGTGACCCAATCGCTGATGGGACGTAGAAAGGCCAGCCATGGTTTTAAGACCTCAAGAATAAAAAAGTCAAGTGATTCAAGCTGACATCTTAAGCAAAGGTTACATAGATGCCAATCCCTAGTATGTACCATGTCCTGAAGCCACCCAAGCACACAGCATAATGCACTCAATATACTGCATCCTGTGTTAGCTGAACCATGCCGTGAAGAGTGCCGTTATGACACAGAATCAACCTGCTGTGGGTTCAGAAAGAACTCTGGATTCAAACCAGGCAGTTTATTTTCCTCTCTAAGGGACTCATCTCAACTACAAAACATACTAGGCCTCTTCCTCTCAGCCAACTGGCTATGGCTCACCAGGACTTCCTAGAACAGTGGTCCCCAAACTTTTGGGAGTTTGCAACCCCCAGGAGTCACAATCAGGAGATGGGGCCAGCAACCAGGAACCAAACTAAGACTAGAGCCACAGGGCCTTGGGCTGGCTAGGAGCAGGGCACTGAGCCCAGTTGCTGGGCATGGCCAGAGGTGGGCTCGGGAACCAAGGCTGGGGCTATAGCTGGGGAACAGGGCTGCAGTGGCAATGGGGGGGCAGAGCAGGGCCAGCTGGCATTTCCCCTCATCAGCACTAGCCTGGTCCTCTGTACCTCTATGCTCCCCCCTCCCAAAGGGATACACACCACCGTTTGGAGACCTCTGTCCTAGAATCTGACTCATCACACTGCGTATTGCTCCCCGCCCGCCCTTCCCTGAAATCTTACCACAGCTCACTGGCTATCATGCCACCACGTCTTGCCAGACACCTCCTCTCTACCTGCCAGAAATTCCTGAGTATGTGTCAATGCTACACGGTGATCCCAGGATTGGATGGGGTTTATCCTACATCTACAGGGCTAAGTTTGCAAGGCTCAGAAAACATGCAGCATGTCCATAGGCACTTAGGGTGGCTCTATAAGGTTGTATAGGGTCTGCTGCAGAGGACACACGCTGCCCTATCTGCAGGCACTTAAGCAGAAGTCCACAAGACTCTCCAGGTGACGGTTCAAGCGTGTACAGGTAGACAGGGCATCCACACAGATGCTTGTGTGGCATAAAGGAGTCTATATTGGCTGCACTGGAGGATGCCCACTGCACATCGCTAGGCACTTCGCTCAAGTCTATTGGGCTCCTTGAGTCCTGCTCTGAGGGACTGCTCCTGTTTATTTAGGCACGTAACGCTCGCAAGCAGAGTGGGCCCTTTCGCTCTTCTTCCTTCTCTCACTTGCTCTTTTTGCCACCATATGCAAAACTTCCTCCAGATAGTTCTCATGGCAAACTTGGGAGACCACCTCACTCCTATCACAGCCCCACAGGTGCCCCCAAAGCTGTACCCTCTAGTCATGTGCACACTCCAAACCCTACAATCCAATTCATGACCTCTTTACTTCTTGGTGAGTTGGTGGGCTGAACTTTCCCTTATGATTTTAGTTTCTGTTTCAACTCCCATCACCCGGGTTTGAAGTCAACAAGACTGAGTATGGGTATGCAGCGTTCTCACCCATGTTATTCTCACTGCAGAATCAGGGCTGGAGAGGGGGCCTGAAGTATAAAGCCTGGATCTGAGCACACCTGAACTTTTAGGATTGGGGTGCAACTTTTCAACATAAATTCATTACTAATAAAATAAAGATATCTCACCATTCTCCAGTTGCAACTCCCAACCCTACCGCTTGCCACAGCCTTAATGCAGTACTCAGGGCAGTCAGTGGAATATAAAGTAGCATCATTACCATTACTTTCATGCCCCCATTACTGTAAAATACTGTTATATTTTCTTTTAAATTAAAATATTCCCCCCACCACTTCTTTCCCACCCCAATTCCCCCTGTGGCTGTACCGACATCAACAATACTGAGAAAGCAGAAACTGATTTGGTTGCTAAGCTGTGCAAAAAAAACTCTTCAGTGGGTTAGCTCTTTAGGCCAAAAACTACCTGAGGATGAGAGGGGGATGGACTCTGAGATGCCAAACAAAAAGAGCCATGGCTAAGATTTTGGCAATTGTTAGCAACACACATTCACACCACGATGGCTGTCCTGTTTCCCAGTCTCTACGTTTGGGCCCAGCTATCAGTTTACATTAAGGATCCAAAAGATACAGAATAAATACCAAATTTCCCTCTGTCCGAAGAACCTCTGCCCAGAATTATGACGACATGAATGGAACCAGGAACCAACCCCAGTCATTTTGAAGGAGTCTTCCATTCTACTCTCTTAATGGACCCAATCTTTTTTGGGTCACGGATGGAAACATATATAGTCCACTTCCCATCAACGAGGACGTGGCTTGTGTTGCCAGAAACATGGATGTGGACATGAAAGCTGCTGAGAGCAGGGAGGTGGAAGACAGGGAACCACAATGAGGATACAAAAAAGCCCTTTCCCCAAGCAGGATAAACTCCGGCATGCTTCCTTTTTAGCTCTGCAGGGCTGATTTCCATGGCTGCCAGAATACCATACCCTGTGAGAGACAATCCAGAACATGAAGACCCAGGAAATTGAAGCTTCCATCTTGGCGGGAAGAGGGCTGTTTTTAACATTCCCTGGCGGGTCCTCATGAAAGGAAGATTGGTTTTGGGATCAAACCCTCAGGACAGGGTGGCGTGGGTCAGAGGAGCACCCACCTAAGATTTAGCACCCTGGATCCCCCATCACTGACTGTGGTACTTAGCTTCTCAGAGCCGCCCAACAACTGTGTAGAACAGAGACATTGTTTTTCACCTCTTCAGAGCCAAGCGAGATCAGATTCCCACCCCTTCTGCTCCCCCTGGAGCTTCTCCCCAGCTTTTCCACCTGGCTGGATTTGTGCTTAGTTGCTTTTCCTTTTTTCAGGTCAGAAAAATTCCATCCTATGGATGCTTCACCAGAAAGTGTGTGGATCCAGGTCACTTGACTTCACATGGCCGTCTTCCACTCAACTGTGTGGATGTGAAGCACACTGAACCAAACCCACAGGCCTCTTGTGAAGCAACCACATTACTATTTTTAGTCTGGTAGTTTGAACCCAGCTAGCCCTTGTTGCCCGCCTGCCTAACAGTGCAAAACAGCAGGCATGGATAAGTGAAGGTGCAAAATCAGAAGCTCACATCCAAAAACATCAAAAGGGATTTAATTCCAAACCAGGCACACAATGATGATTTGAACCAAATATTACTTGGATGCTTCACCACTCATCTCAACAGACTGAAAGGAAGCAGAGATGGATCCAAGTCACCCATCTCAAACCCTATGCCACTGAGGGTTCAGAATCCACTTCTGAAATTGGAGGCTCAGTCCCACCTCTAACAGGGACGGAAGCTGAGTGGGCCTCGACAAGCCCATTCTCAAAGCCAGCACTTTTACAGACCCCACTGTCAAATAAACGAGGCTGCTGCATCCTACTCGTGCTCCAAGCTTTGAAAATGTGCCTCTAGTATTACAAAGGGCTTGCCTATGCTCACACATATGGCAGTCGGGTGTTTTTTAAACATATCTGAGTGACATATTTTTTACCGGCTTAAGTGCGGGTACAGACAAGCCCAAAGAACTTGTTTAAGTTTCTCTCCTCCTCCTCTTCCTTTCTCACCCAATGGGCCTTGAAAAACACACTTCCCCTACACCGTGGCAAACACACCTGCCTTGGGGAACCTCACTGTGGGATTACTTGGAGGGAGTGCAGGTTCACATGGTGAAGCTTAGCTGGATGCACATTTGAACCAATGTGCTCTAAGCAACAAGCCCTGTTAGCCTCTACTGGGACTTGAAAGCTCCTCCTCATAACTGACAGATTGCTTTCCAACTTCCACTCCTTGCACTGCATGTGGCTGGTGGGAAGTCTGGCTAAAAAGCAGGCAGCTGGGCTGTAAAACTATGGTCATTCCAATGCAGTGGCAAGCCAGGGAGCTCTGCTCCAGTTAATAGCAAAACAAAAACAAAAAAACAAAGTTTGCTGATCAAATTGTAGCAATAAGGGTCTGCCTTCCCCAGTGACTGTGACAGCCATTGCATAGAGAAATGCATTTCTATGTAGGCTCAAGTGCTGGTTGGGGTCATCTTGGGTGGGGGAGGGATGTGTCTCTTCACCAACAACCCCCGCTCCTAGTCCTTTTCCCCAGGCTCTGAGCGGCTCCTCATCACAGCATATCAGTGTCCTCCATGCTGAAGCTGCTCCTGCGACTGCTGGCCTTGGAGGCCTCAGGGGACATGGCAGAGAACAAGGGGTCAGAAGCCAGAGGTAACATGGTGTCCTCCATCAGCATCAAGTCCAGCTCCTTCTTGGATAAAGAAGGGAAAGAGACATTGTGGCTGGGGTCTAGAGGATCGTGGAACCCCCTAGAGCTATCGTCAAAGCTCAGGCTGTGAGTGAAGTCCACTTGGTAGGGAGACTGAGATGGCAGAGGCAGGATAGGCTGCTGTTGTGTGTCCTGGTCTGGATGCAGCTGGGGCAGCTGAGGATCCATTGACCCGTCCTCTCCGGCTGCTTCTTGCTTCACGACCTGTTGAGCTAGTTCCACCATGTTCACGCCAGAGGGCGAGGAGGCCGGCAGGCCATGGAGGCGAGCCTGCATCTCCAGCTCCTGTAAGACAGAGCGCACAAGCAAGGAACGCTTACTTGGGGCACCAAGGAAACAACGGCGTGTGGAAGGGAGCTGAGATGGTCTCACCTCACTAAATACTGTGTGTGGAACCCTCCCTCAGCCTGAGCGCTGAACTGACATGATACGGTAGCCGCCCACAGTGGGTGAGACGTGCCACGGGTTTACAAAGCCATCAGCACAGATGTTACAGGTCAAGGAGGTCCAAAGCAACTAGTGATTTTGGGCTCCTGACTTGAGATGCCTTCAATGGACCTGATTTTCAGATAGGTCTGAGCGCCGGCCCCTCTGAGAATGAGGGCCATTGAAGATATCTTAAGCCAGGTACACTTTACCACCATGACCCTGTCCACCACTCACTCTTCTCCATCGTCACTCCCACCTCTTCCCAGTGCTACTACTGGGAACAGAGTGGTTTACTTCAAATCCTCAGGATGTGCCTGCCCTGTCAAACGTCCCTCTCAGGAGACAGAGCTGCCAGATGGAAAAGGCAGACAGCTGGGGACCTTGGGAAAAGATTCAAAGAGAGACAGAGGAAAAGGAGGATAGAAAACACAAAGTGAGGGGGGAAAGGAAGAGAATTCACAGGAAAAGAGAGAAGGAGGAAGAGGCAAAGAAGAAAACAGGATTCAAACTTTAACTCATTGAAATCCCCAGTCCCTGCCATAGCCTGAATTCCAGTGGTCCGTGATACAAGGATTGGACATTGCAAGCACAGAGCTTTAGTGCAAGCAAGCTACATGCTACCCAACATGAAATCCCCTGCTAAAGCTGGATCCAGCCTAACCACACAGGAAGCACCAGGTCCACCTTTTCAAACCCAGGGGCTTAGTGAGCCTCCTAAAACTTTACTGAGGCTCCTTGAACACCTCTCCCTAGGTAGTCAGATATGGATCTGGAGCCTGCCATCAGCAAATCAGTTTGAACGCATCAGCTCAAGCGCTGCTGCCCAGGAAGCACAGGCTTCCCACAGCAGGTTCAGCACAAATGCAGCAAACCTGGCTCCCAGGCAAATGCCCTGAGCTGCAAGCTCGGTGAGTGGAATCTCACCCAAAATTGCTCACCTCTCCAGTTTCTGCCCGACCTCCCCATCACTGGTCGGCCGCAAAGAAAGGGCCTGGCCCGCAAAGCAGGTCCCACCAGGTGAGCCCCACTGCTGTCAGTGGGCATGGTGAGCAAGAGTCAGAATCTAGCTAGTAACTTCACTAGCTTTGGCTCGGTCCTTGTCTGTGCATGAGGCATCTCAAAAGACCAGAGCCAAATGTCAGTCATGCCAGTGAAAGTCCAGAGGGGCTCCATTTAGGTCAAGGAAGTTGCTCCAGTTTCAAGGCCATGAGGAGACCAGAATCTGGCCCAGACCCTCAAGAACAGGGCAGGAACAAAAATCTGCTGATCTGAACCCCTGAAGGTGTTTTAAGGTGGACCCACACTGCAAGGGAAAAACCCAAGGCACCAAGTCTTAGAGCCCGGGTCAACTCAGTCAGGGGTCAGGATGCCAAGCTCAATATTGCAGCATAGATCAGAGTGCAGCCTGCAGTCTGATGCCGTCTCCCACACAGGGTTCCAGCCCAAGCCTGAACATCTACATTGCTATTTCCAGGACCAGCTTGAGCCCTCTGAGCCCAAGTCAAAGGACCCAGACCAGCCATAGTTGTGCCATGCGTATTTTATTACAGCGTGGACATTCCCATGGACTGGGTTAGAACAGGGGGATGGAGGAAGGCAGGAACTCACCTGGATACGGATCAGTAATTGTTTATTCGTCATTTCCAGGCGCCGCGAGTGATTCTCCAGATCGCGTGACCGCTGCAGGTCTTTCTGCATCCTCCTGATGTAATCAACCGAGGCCTTCAGGATCGTCCCTTTGTTCCAGCGGACATCCCTGGGTAGAATATGGGAGAAGATTTTACATTCTACATTGTCAGCGCCTTTTAACCACCTCTGAGGTCTGGACATGTCCCACAGAGCAATGCTGTACCTACAGGCCATGAATCACCTCCTGGACTCATGCCTGGGTCAACATATGCATGGTGTTGTCCCAGCCCCATGAGACCTGTGACAGCACTGAGCACCAGACTCTGAGGGAATAAGATGTGGGACCAGACACTGAGTATCAAAGCAACTGCCCAGCTGGAAGAACACAATGAAAAATTCTCAGTGTTTGAGACAGAAGCTGATTCGGCACTGGAACAACCTGTTAGTAGGAAACAGCAAACGATCATCTACATCTAGTCCATCCCCTGGCCGGGGCAGGCTTGTTCACCACAGTAAATTCTCAGGTGCTTCATCCAGTTGAATTTTACATAATCTAAGCTGTGGGACTCCCACTGTTTCTTTGGGATGAATGTTTGAGATTTGCCACTGGTAAGTTTTCTTGTGATCTATAGAATGAGTTTCATCTCCCATGGTGGTTTCATCCCCCACCTTGGACAAGCGTTATCAATTCCTTTGCCACACACACTCCAAATCCACATGGGACACCTCAGAGACAAGGGGACTCCTACGACATGCGGCGATACTCACAAATCATTGGCTTTAGGAATCAACATTCCAAGTTCTTTGATGCGATCATTGATGTTAAACCGTCGTCTTCTTTCAACTACAGGGAGAGAGATGGAAACGTGCCCAGGTTTAGGAATTTGAGACCTTCCTTAACACCCTGCAGCCTGTTCACACACTTAGCCCCCACTCTCCCCAGCCTGAATTATGGGAATGTTTAAGCTTCCTAGAGAGATTCTCCTCTTTTGTGCTCCTCACTCAGCTTTTGTGCAAGGGACTGGCAGAGCCACTCAGAAACTGGCCTGTCCTTGTCACCCAAACACACATCCTCCAAGTCTAAAGAACTGCAGTTTACATATGATCAATTCCATGAATACAGGGAAGTCGGAGGTGGGGTGGCAAAGGTTTAGATGGATAAACAGTTGGTGGGCAAGGAATAGTTTAGAGGGGAGGGTTGAAAGAGGTGTTGGAAAATAGGGGGGCAGTACAAGGACACATGGGATGGGAGAGATGGTTGAGGATAGCATGGCGTGCCATTGGCAGGGCTGGGTAGGATGAGGGGGCTCAGAGATGAAGTGGGAGATATTTATGGTGCTATTTAGTCACTGAAACCAACAGCTAAGCACTCTTCAAAGGATGAGACACTTTTATGGATAAAGAGACCATTAGCATTACATTAGACATGGCTCAGGGACACAAACCCTGGTATTTCAGGGCACACGCCAGTGGCGAGGGCCTGCCAGTTGTCATGAAGAAACTTCCTCAACAGCAGGTTATCCTATAACCACCGAGAAAAGGATCCCTCGTGTTACTTTGACTTTGAGATCTTTGGGGCAGAAACTGGCTCTTGGTTCTGTTTGTAAAGCCCCCTACCACTATGGGGACCTGGTCCATGACAGCAGTAAAAACAAAAGAGCAATAATAATGGGTTTCTTGTGCTTTCCTCTGAAGTCTCTGGGACTAGCCATTGTCTGACAGGCTTCTGGGTTAGATGGGACCTGGCCTGGCAATGCTGGGGCAATTCCTATCTGCCAGGGGTGAGAGGTGTTAGGTGGAATGGGCTGTTCAGAGAGATGAGCAGGATGGAGGTAGAGTGAAAGGGAAACCAGAGACAGACAGAGGGACCTCCAGGAAAAGGATGGAAGTGGCCTGAAGGGAACAAAGGAGCGGGACCCAGCCATGCAGCCAGAACGAACCATCCACTCACTCAGGTTGTGATTGTCCTTCTTCTGGCGTTCTTTTGCCAAGGCACGATGCTCAGCATCTACAATGAAGATCCGAGAGGTCGCATCAAGCCTGTTTCAGAGCACCATTTTCACTCCAAAACTCCCAGATAACAAACCAGCATCATTTGTCACCTAACGTCAAGCTAGGTGGACAGGATTCCATACAACCTCCCCCTATGTAATCCTTACTACCAGCAATGTGCACGCCTTGACACAGGATTTGGCCTCTCCTGACAGACACACACTGCAGCCAGAACTCACATGCCATTACCTGTCAGTTCTCTTTTCTGAGTGAGGTCAGCGGGGCAGGAACTACTGGTGACACCCACCAGACAGGCCGTCATCTGGGGGTCACTACTATATACATTCATGTGACTGCTGGACATTGGAAGCTGAAAAACAAGATAGCATGTGACTGGTTTGGTTCTGGTCCTGAAAGAGGAGGGGGAGATGGGATAAGAAAGCTGGCTTGGGGCCAGCTAGCATGAAGAACAGCACAATCTAGCAGACTGAGTATACAACCAGCAGCTTGGAAACTCCTGGGTTCTGCTCCCTGCTCTATCACTGACTCTTTGCTGCTCCATGACTCAGTTTCCCTACGTGCAAAATGAGAACAAGTCCACTGACCTAACTCACAGGGGGTGGGGAGGCAGTGGCTGTGACACTGAATCCATTAAGCTGACATTTTCTATGGGAGCTATGGACTTTCAGTGAACACTTGGCACTAACTCCCTTAGGTGCCACCAAAAACCCCCAGCTTTAACATTTATGAAAGCTCTAAGCAGCATCATTGCTGTGTAATATGTTTTCATGGTGGGACACTTAGGAGATGGAAAGGGAGGAAGGTGTTAAAAATCAGTCAGTCTTCACCTTGCCATGGTGCCTTCCACCCAAGGACAGGGTCTCAAAGAGCATTCAATAAACCCTCCCTGGGAGTGAGATATCATCCCTATTTCACAGATGGCAAAACTGAGACACAGAGCTGAAGTGACTTGCCTGTGGTCAGTCACCAGCTGAATCAAGAACAGAAACCGAAACTCTTGATTCTACAGCTGTAAACACCAGATTGTGCTCCTCACAGGTATTCCTAAAGTTCAAGCGGTAACAGCCTGCACTGTGGGGTCAGGCTTCTAACTCGATGGAAGATGCCTGCTGTGGAACTGTCATGGTGGCATGAAACAGAATCTCTTGCCCACACGCTTTTTTTAAAATCAAGACTGGTATTCTTAAAAATTGTGCTTTCACTCCAACACAAGATACTCTCTAGATGAGTGATACTCAGACTGAGGCCCACGAGTTGCGAGTGACTCTCTAATGTTTCCCTGAGGCTTTTTGCAGCCCATGGTTATTAAAATACCATGTGATTTAATTATTAACCAACCTACATTATTACCCAATTGGGATGCTTTTGCTATGTTAGTAACCAATTGACATTGATAAAATAATAATACTATGGCAGTCATTTTGCTGTGAAAATAATATTATTTAACATTGAACTAGGTATTTCCCTTGCCATACTGTTTAAATGTGAATCTATAGTAAATGAAACAATCAATTTACACAACTGTGGCTCTTTTGGGCAATGCTGATCACTTGGTGCCTGAAGCCCCAAGGTCTGAGCATGACAGGGCTTGGTAACAGGAACAGCTAAGAGAAGTTCTATAGCCTGAGTTGAAGAGGAAGTCAGACTAGATGATTGCAATGGTCCCTTTCGGACTTAAAATCTATTAGCCTCCCGCCCTTTCAGGGCACTTGGAGCCACAGCGATCAGTCTTGGTCTCCCCTCCCCCAGCTCACACCCAGAAACACCAACCTGATGTTTACTGTCTCTAGTTCAGGCTGTAGCCGGCTCAGACTAGCACTGGTCCCTGACTTATGCAATAATAAGCAGTGCAAGTCTAGGGGTGAGCAGGGGGAGGGAGGCTCAGCCAGTTCGTACACACAGCAGAGCATGATTTCCCACTACCTGCTGGGCACTGGGCCAGGCAGGAGCCAGCACTAACATACAGAGAGAGCACAACAAAACTGCAAGCTGTGGCCTTGACGGTCAATACCAGTGATCAATGCAGGAACACCACAGCTAGGCCCGTGTGCATGAAGCAAGATTTTCAGTTCCAGCTGAGCTCCACTCAGGACAGGAATTAAGAGGAGGTGATGGTAAAGGAGCCTTCGTGCTTTGCTGTGAGCCTCCCTATCTTTCGAGCCCAGTCAGAACGTGTCTGAGCCCCAGTGTGAGTTAGGGCAGCCTCAGTGGCTGCTCTAACTTACATTCTGTTCCCCACAGCCCTGAAGGGTTGGTCTGGCAGCTGAGAACAGCAAAAACATAGCAGTGCTCTGGTCATGACTTACACCAGGGTGGTTAGACTACAATAATATACAGTGGCTCTCGGCCACCAAGAGAAGGGTCACAGCGCCACAGACAATCCAGCCCAAGGAGTCTGAGTAGCAAAACCACCACTCTCCCTACACCCCTTTAGCGGGGAGCACTCAGTCACTACTGACCTGCGGTGCATATACTCTGATAATTGCCCTTTAGCCAGCGCGCGCTGAATGTAGGCTACAATCCTCCCACGCCACTTTCAAGTCAGGGTAACAGAGAAAGGCAATCACAGACACCCACCGTGTTGGGCATGTGTATTTCCGGATTCATATAGCCCAAAACGTCATCCAAACGCATGATGTCATCTATGACCTCATCTATCTGAAAGAAAAAGGTGCATCCAGGTAAGAGGGCATGGCCAGAGGGACGAGGCAGTGGGCGAAAACGAAGGGACAGATGAGGGTTCCTTAGTTCACTGGTTTGATTTTCAATGCAACCTGCTCACTTGTCCATGAAACGTGCGATACACTAGCTAGGTATAGCCTATGTCCCACAGCATCACTTGCTGGAAGATCCCAGCTCTTTTGTCCCACTCCATATAGTGCCTGCTTCAGAGTGAAGCCAAGACTGGAGAGACTCTGATCACAGGCCACTTTTAAATCCTTCACCTCCTTTTCCACTTCACCCTAGTGCTCCATAACCCCAAGCCGTTTCCTTACCTCCCTCTCCGGGTTGGAACCGATGTTGAGCATGGCCATGGGGCTGTTGGGGGCACTATTGCCAGCTGAAGAAGGCATGACATGGCTGGGCCGGACACCAGGCGAGGCGGCAGGGGGAGGCTTCGGAGAGTGGTGGATGGGGGTCATGTGAGCAGCAAACTTGTTCCCGTAGGTTTCAGAGAGATACTCCTGGACCTTCTTATCTCGTGACTTCTGCAGATGATACGTGGTAGGGTTCTCCAGGTACGACTGAACCTAAGAACCCACCCAGCGGGCAGGGAAAAACAATTAGAGCTCTCAGAATGGCCAAGACTTCCCCCAAAGAAGAGAAGGAAACCAAACAGCCTGCACTGTACCTTTAAGACCTCTCCCGGCACAGATGGTGGGGACTGGAACTGGACGGGAGTGTTGATGGCCGGCGTGGGGGCCATGGGTAGCTGCTGCTGCATGTAATGCATCGCCGCCTGCTGCTGCATCCGCTCCCTCTGCTCCTCCTGCTGCGCTTGCTCTCGCATGAGCTGCATCCGCAAGCTGATGCGTGAAGCCATGGTGCACGTGTGGGGCAGGTCACAGCTCCCCCAGAAGCACAAAGGAACTGCTGAAAGGGGGAGAGAGAAACAGGATGGGTTGGATGGTAGTACGGCTGCAGAAGGGTTAAAGGAAGCTCAAGGGATCTGGCTCAAATAGCTCCAGAGGAGTAGCCACATTAGTCTGTGTACCACAAAAATAGCAAGAGTCCTATGGTACCTTAAAGACTAACAAATGTCTTCAGGCATAAGTTTTTGTGGACTCCAACCCACTTTGTCAGATGTAAGAACAGCAATGCTCTGTCATCAGATACCACCCAGATACCGCCAAGGACTTGAGGAGGGGAGGCTCAATAATGCTATGCCCATTTTACAGGTGGGGAAACTAAGGTATAAGGCAGCAAAGGAGCTTGCCCTCAGCCTCAGAAAGTATTTATCTGCATGGCAGCTGCATCTGCAGCCAAGATCAAGCCCTAGCATTCCATAAGGTGGCAAAACCATTCCTGCCCATGCTGCTTCAACCTGGGATTAGCTCCTAGGGGATCGTTCTGAAAAGCATGACAGAAGGGCTAACTATTGGGAGTTAGCTGCTGAATACACACAGCCCAAGTCCCTGCCCGGAAATAGATTTCAATTGAAATACACACAGCAAAGGAAGGACTTTTATCCCCAATTTATACCTGGGGAACTGTGGTACAGAAACGCTGCATGACCTGCAGGCAGCCTGGGGCAGCACAAGGCATTCATCAGTGACTCCGGCCTCAGTGTAGTTCACTAACCATTGTGTCAGACTGCTCTCCCCTCTCCACCCCCTCCCCAAGTCTGAATTCCAGGCAACGCTGAGCAGATCCAAGCCTCAATCTTTGAGCCACACCCCCAAACAAGCATCCTTAGCAAGAAACCAACCCCCTGCAAAAGGTACACACAAAAAAATAAAAGCCATCAGTGAGAGCTTCAAAATGGTCCTTTTGCAGGGCTAGTCTGATGATACAGATGAATTAGGCAGATGTGTAAGGTGCCAGGTTTTAAGGGGCAACAGAATTGAATTTTTTTGCATTCTCTCTTATAAATGAAAGTATCATCCTCTGACAGGGGCACCAAAGTCATAGCTCACCTAGGGCACCAAAAACCCTTGGGCTGACCCTGGTCCTTTCATTTGTAAGCAGGTGCATTTCTACACGAAAAAAAAAAAAACCACACACACACCACACCACACCTAAGCCTGGGAACAAAAATTGTCAGCTTCTCACCTTCAGTCACTGATCTGGAATGATCCACCAAAGACTCTTGAAAAAATAATAATCCTTAATGCTCACCTAGCATTTTCATCAGGAGAGCTCAAAGCACCTTACAGTGGAGGGTGCTATCATCTTCCCCACTGACAAGATCAGGAAACTGAGGCCAAGGACAAGAACGAGACTGTGCTCCAGCTCACCCAGCAGGCCAACAGTGGAGCCAGGACTAGAACCAGGTCTTCTGAGCAATCGTTCAGCACCCTACACTCTAGGCAGTGCCGCACACAATCCCATCATTGACACAACCCCCTTCTCAAGGGATGCTGTGTATCCAGATATCAAAGGGACCACCTACTACTGGGAACAGAGAAGGATAAGGCTGAGAAGCATTTCCAGTGACTCAAGTCTGATGTTCTGCACTGCACACACCTCGTTCTATCTTAAAGAGACCATCTGGTGCTGACGGAGAGGAAATTTAGCCAAGATTTTAAAAAACAAAGTCCTAAATTGAAGCGCTCTGCTTGCTACTTAGACATCTATCTAAGTGTGGCCTGATTTCCAGAAATTCTAGGCACCAGAAGGTCCTGAGGATCTCACAGCTGCTCACAGCCATGTACCTAATGAGGCCTGGAGCCTCACTTCCGGCCCCCTCATTTCTTTTCAGTCCTGCCCTTAATGCATCTAGTTCCCCTGTGCTTGGTCTTGGATCAACCCCTGCTCTGGAAGATGCAATGATTCAAGCCCAGACACTGCGTGAGCTCAGATGCCAAACTCTTTCTTGACAAACTCACACTCCCTTACTGTCAAAGCAGGGCCAGTTGGCAGGAGGATAGAAAAAGAGCTCCTAATCAGTGCCAAAGTGCAATAGGAGGAGGAGAAAGCATGTGGATGAAGAAAACCAGCAATGCACAGAATCCTTGCAATAAGGCAAATCCAGGCACAAGCCATCATTGACCTTCATCTGCTTGTTTCTCTTGGAAATGTGAAGCTAATGATCTGGATTGGAACACTTCCCAGGTCTGAGCCTAGGGATCCGTCAGGGTTCCAGACTCACTCCCTACCTCCCACCCACACCCACAGACCCATGACTGCCTCTTATTTCCATGAAGAAGGAAGCACGTAGAGGAGAGCTTCCAGGTTGTGTCTAGATTGCTACAAGAGAAACCCAAGGGCAAGGAACCCAGTTGTGGATTATGGTGGGGGCAGGGAAGATATACAAAAGGAAAGACAAGAGAATAGGGCACAGAGAAGAGGTCACAAAGTCAGTTAGCTATTCCTGGATTTCAGGGGAAATCCTGTTGACTTGCTGCTGGTGGGACCCAAAAGAAACATATGTAAAAAGAAAGGGACATGAAAAAAATAAAGAAAAAGACACAGCAACAGAGAAACAGGAAGAAAGAAGAGAGCTTTTCACAAGAAGTGGAATGACCCAGTTTAACCCTGAACCCTCTCCTAGGTTCTTTACCATGACTCATGTCCAGTCTCCCTTCTCCCCTAGTCCCAGAAGTGCTCTCCATAGGATCGTGGTTGGGAGACTGTCAGGAGTAATTAAACCCAAAGCCAGAATGCAGCCTTAACCCTCGCACACTGCAAACAATGCTCCTTCTGTCCCACAAGCCTGCATGCAAGAGTCTGGAGGCGAAAGAGAGAGGCAGCACGAGGCTACGGGGAACGATGCAGCCAGATACAGACAGCGCTCTTGTTTGTCTGTACAAAGGGGATGGGAGCCCATTGAGGTGCAGTGAAGCAGTGCTAAAGCAGCCTGTGGAGAAGAGGGGGGCTCCAGAGGGAACCACCCTACCTGGTCCTAATGTTTCTAAAGCACAGAGCATTATTGCCTCATAAGAGAACCCAGAAGCCCTGACTTGTGACCCTCTCTTCTTCCCACAAGACAAGTGTTGCCCAAATAGGAGATCACAGGGAAGGTTCTAACTGGGCTACCACATCTAGGGCCAGATCAAACCCATCACTGGGCCTTGCCTACACAAATACCCTTCTCCTGGCCTGAGGCACAGAGAGGTTTCCACGGGGCAAGAGGGGGTAATGAGAGTAAGCCTGCCACAAGCCCATCAAGAAGGTGAGGCAGCCAGGCCAAATTTGAGTGAACAGCACTGACACGCATTCATACCCCTCCCTATCACAAGCAGAGGCCAACCCTGTGGGCCAGGAGCTGCCACGAGCATGCAGGGTAGGCTCACTCTCCAACCCTCCGCTCTGCACCGCGCCAACATCAGGGCTGTGGTTCCTGGAGAGAGGGTGCACACATGTAAGGGTGGGTGACACAAAAAAGTCCAAAACGCTGTTGGTGGGTCACTTTAAGAAAAGCTTTGGAAACCTATGCACTAAACCACACACCCATGCAAGCTGTGGAACGGAAACTAGGGGTCTTGATGTGAAGTCCACTGCTCTAATTGTTAGCTCACAACAGAATTCCCTACCATCCACCATCCGGGAAAAATGGCAGGTGGAATAAAGCGGAGAGTTTTTCCTCCACACAGCAATGGCTAAAGACATGTAGGATAAAGGTAGTGGGCTAGGGGGAGAAGGACAGATGCTAGTAGAGATAAATAAGGCAAAAGCCACAAAAACCAGCAGCAAAAACAGTGCATGCAGCAATTCAGGGAAAGGATTTTTCCCCGTATATTTTTAACAGATTGTCAAGGGCAAGACACACAACACTCCCCCATTAACTGTGACGCTCTGCAGAGTCCTACAGAGGTCAAATACAGGACAGCAATGTGCAACAGGGCGAGAGGACTTGTCTAGCTCCCATCCCCCCAGTCCTTTGTCAGTGATTCACTTCTGACTCCCGTCTCTTTCTCTTAGCCAAGGTTTGTACACACTAACACGTGGGAACTCATGATGCTGACAACGAAGGAAGTAGGAGGGAGAATGGTATCTTATTTAAGGAACAAGTCGGACAGCCAGAACTCCTTGGGCTCCATCCGGGGTTTAGGACCACAAGCAAGCCCCTTTACTTCTCTATATTTCATACTCCCTCTTTGCAAAGCGAAGTTAATGCGATTCACCAGGTGTGGGGTATATGAAAACAGACTGAACAGCTGTATTTTCTTAAATACATGCACACGCAGAGAGAATGACTTAAAATTAGAGACTGTTTTCCCTTCAAAAAGGACTCAGGGCACTTTAATATCCTGGGATATGGAGCCACGTCAAAACTGGGTTCAGAATGGAAGCTGAACTGCCCTTCAATAGAGTTACTTCTGTAGTAGCGATCGATTTACCCACCACTACAATGCAGCCACCTGTGAGCCAAAATACAGGCAGCCGTTTTAGAATGTGCAATAACAGCACTTCATTTTGGAGCACATGGATCAAGTTGAAATGGCAAAGGATGCACATTGAGGCAGGATGCAATTAGCCCAAAGGGAACTTGTCTATGACATCTGGACTAATGTGGATCTGCCATCTGGACTGATTCAGCAATGCCAAGGCCTTTCTTGCCACGCTGGCAGCATAAAAGAGCTTGACAGGGAGCGGAAAGGGCCCCTAAGAAGATACACTGCATGCCCAAGTGTGGGCTGGTGAAAAGGCCTGCTCACAACATCTGGCTTGAGGGGTGAGAGCATGGGTAGAGCCTATTGCATTATGGCTACTCTGGTCCCCAGGGTCGGAGGGGACTGGGCAGCCCAGGCACAGCTCCAGAATACGGGCAGCACCGGAGTGTCTGGAAGCCCCTTTCCTCTGGCATAAAAATGGAGTAACAGAGAATCAAGCCCTAAGATTGAAGTCCTGGCTTAGCCACCAATTTACTGTGTGACCTCAGTCAGGCAAGTCGCTGCCATGCTTTGTGCCTTAGTTTCTGCATTGGTAAAATACTGATCCATGGCTACAAAAAACCTGGGGGCTGTGGGGCGCAAGCATGATGTTGGAGAGGTACATTACTGTCTGTCCTTGGCACTCACATAGCCCTCATCAGTGCACTCTCCAAGTACCTCAGCCTTTTATTCTTTTAAAAAGCATTTCTTCTCACAACCCCTTGTGAGGCAGGACACCCGTGTGGTCTCTACTGGACAGGTTGGAAACTGAAGCACAGACAGGCTATGTGACTTGCCCTAGCCTCTTTTGCAGGAAGCCTGTGGCGGAGGAAGGAACTGAACCTGAATCTCTAGTGTCCCAAACTAGTACTCTAACCAGTAGGCTGCCTTCCTTAATGACCTGCAGCGGGTCAGGCCCTGAGTTTTATATCTCAACCCAATGTGAGACCCCCTGAAAGAGGCCTGATTATTAGACAGTACTGGGTCTCCCTGCCCCTTCACGGTGTTTCTGATCAGGCATCCAAAAGTTTTAGTCACTTTTGAAAACCCAGGCCAGAATCTATAAGGGAAAAAACTGCACCTGCTAGGAACCTGTTTAATCTTTTTTAACCCCAGTCATGCCAGGGCGTGACCTGCGCCAACCCGATACCAATGTTTAAAGAGGGAACAATCAGGCCATCAACCGACAGTCTCTGTGAGTTAATGCACATTCTCTGCCAAAAATAATGAGGAAATAACTTGAAGGAGAAACATATAACCAAACAGTTCAGGTTTACATAGGAATAAATGTAGCCAGACAAATCTCAAGGGTTTTTCTAGTTAAAGAAAATACATAATGTTAGACTAAAGGGACGTGATGGATACAATATATCCAGATTTCAATGAGGCATCTGATACACACTGCCACGCGGTATCCTAAGGGGGAAATTAAATCAAGCCGGCTTGGACAGAAATACGATTACATGGATCAAAAGCTGACTATTGAATGGCAAGAGGAAGGTAATTAATTATACATGGTAGCTCATCTGGCTGGGAGGAGGGGTGGGGACAGGGGCCCATGGGGCTCTCACTGGGATGGGTATTAAGTGGCATTTTGTTTAGATGACTTTTGCAAACTATCTAAGACAGAGGATGCAGAAAAAATTGTAAGACGATGATAAGCCTTAAGGGGCAGCAAAGTCAAGGGAAGTGCAGAAACAAACACCACAGGGATTGAGAGATGATAGCAGAGTGGCCTGGAACTAATAAAATGAGGCTGACACTGAAGAAATCCCAGCTAATGCATATGTGGAGTAATAATCCTGAACATCAAGTGTACGGTAGAAGGAAAAGCTTTATAAAGCAGCAAGGACAACAAAGCATATGTTCCCACCTTGGAGGAACCCAAAAGCCATTTGTAAACTGTATCTAAATTCACTTCCTTCGCCAGTCATCTCCAGAGTGGAAAGCAGCAGCTTTTTTAAAGCCACACAGCAACTCTACACAGCAAGTGAAAATGAAACCCTGAACTGCACGAACATTTTGAATGAATGTTCTCCATGCACTCTTTGGCAAGGAAGCTGTTAATAACCCCTTCCACCGCAGACCTGGTGGCAGGAGAGCAGAGCCGTCCACAACTGCGCTGTGAATTTTGTGATGAGAGCGGGTCTCTGGTATCCACTTCCTCACAGACCGGCGCAACCAGCACTAACTAGCAGCCCCCAAACCAAGAAATGACCAAGGGGCCCAACTCCCTTTTCACACGCAGGACTGGGTCCCTTTGAGTCTGGCCTGAGGCACACTAGAGAGGGGAGAAGGATACAAAGAATTGGTGCTGCCGCTGGTGGCTCTGAATTTGCATCCCCAGCTCCAGGGAGCAGAAACTGGAGACACTCAAGGGAGGCAGAACTTGCAGCTTATTGGAGCCTCAGCTGCGCCTAGAGGTGGGCAGGATGGGAGGCAGAAGAGTAGGAGGAAACGAACACAGGGAACGGCTGTAACCCTAGAGCAGCGGTTCTCAACCTCTTTACCACTGTGGGCCTCACATGCAGTTCCCTCTGCACACTAGGTGTACCACCTGCATGGCCCTGAAGATGTCACAGGGGCCACAGCCATGCGCAGATAGGGCTGCAAGTGGCCCAACCTGCAGGCTGAACACCCCTGCCCTAGGACATTGGGGAAACTCTGCTTCAGTTCCAGGATGAGCCTGCCTCTCTCTGCAGAAGCAGGGCCCTACTGGATGTTGGCAACCCACTCTGGGCCCTTTGGAGACACAACAGGGCCCAGAGGAAGGGGGTAGGTGGGAATCATGTGACGGGCACCAAGCCATGACCACCCACCTCAAACTGCTAGGCAGGCTTGTCCCAAACACTGATAAATGCGAACCTGCCTCCCTTGCGACCTACAGCCTCTGCCTGGGGCAGCACCAGTCTGCAGTCTACCCTCCCATGGGAGCAGTCCTAGGCAGTGCAGATGGCATCCATCCCCATGTCCAGCAACATGGCCATTCACCCAGTCCAGACCCTGCTTTCAGAAGCAGGGGCATACACATGGAAGAGCTGGGTCAGCTACCGCTGAGCAGAACATGACCCCTTTACAGCAAGGCTCTTCCATGGCTACTTCATCACAGCAGGAGCAGAGCCTCCAGCAAGGTTTGCGTCCTCACGCTGCCACACAATGCCTGAAGAACCCTGCTCCTGACTTCAGGTTTCTGGTGGGGTTTGCACTTCTCACCCCTTGCAGTTTCCTCACCCTTCTTCCTGGTGCAATCAAAAGACGAGAGGCAATTGGAGGGAAAAGGGAGGTTAATTCTGTCAGCTGCCAAGCAGGCTCACCTCCCATCAAGAGGCGGCTTGCAGGACCCCACCTGGGATCACCCTGAAGGCATCTGAAATATCAGCAGATCAAAGGCAACTAGAAGCATTGTGAAGTCTACACCGAAACATGCACCAGCATAGAGGATCAATGAACAGATTAGCTGAGAGCAAAGTTATCTCACACCTCTGTAAAAATAAGCTCGGGGACAAGAAAACCACCCTTGGGGTATCTTGACTGAGGACCCTATTTACATGCTGGAATAGGCCGGAGTCAGCCATGAATGCCTAGCAGTCAGCATACGCAGCCTGCACAGGGGCTGACCCTATGCTCCGCAAATCACGCCTTGAACATCATTGACGAGAACGCACATGGCTTGCTTAATTGGATTGCATATGCTGAATAAATAAATAAATTTTAAACCCAGAAGAAACCAGCAGATCATCCAGTCTGAACTCCTGCATATCAGAGACTGCATCCATCACCCAGCATCATCAAGTGCAAGCTGGGATTTGTATCTATGGAGCTAACCAGGGATAGATTGTGATTGGGTCAGCCAACGCAAACTCCTGCATATTCCTCTCGACATTTTGAGGTCCCCATCGTTGTTCATTATTTCTATTATAGTAGCACCCAGAGACCCTAGCTAAGGCCAGAGTCGCACTGTGCAAGGCACTTTACATACCTAGACCAAAAATAACAGCCCTTGTCCCAAATAGCTTGTGCTCTACATACAAGACAAAAGAGAGCCAGCAAGAGTCAAACTCCTGTGATTGCTGGCCACCAGTGTCTGAGTGGGGCTGACTGTGACCATACACAAGCCCTAGGACAATGGAGAAACCTCCACCACCCCCTGCATTTCTTCCTCCCCTCTCTGCAAACCTGCTTTACAAGAAATGGTTGGTGGGGGGGGCAGGTTTAGAGGGAGAATTCTGCTATTTCCCCTTAGGAAATTCTTGAGCAAATCACCTGAGAGAGAGAGAGAGAGACAGAGATTGGGTGGGGGAACCAAAGTGAGGTCAAACCCTCGTGAAATGGGGAGAGAGACATTAGGCCCATTTTAAAATAGCCCAGATGGTTCTGCTTGGCTTCACCCTCTGTAACGCTCAGCAGCTTCTGCTTTCACTCTGACTCACCCAGAGGGTGGGGGGAAGCCAACAGGTCTGACAGAAGGAGAATGAAAACCACGGGAGTCACAAGGGCTGTGAAAACCAGAAAAAGGACCAAGCTCAGCCTGGAGTATGGCAACCACAGAGTGGGGTCTCATTAGCCCTCCTGGCCCGTCAGCATTTGGAGGAGACACCCCTGGGAAAGCCCAGGGTGCTGCAAGATGTCATGCTGGTGAGTCACTAATGGGGTGCTCTTCTTTCCATGGGGGAACCAACCACTGACCCAATGCAGTGCTTTCTCTCAGGATGAACATACCAGCGAGGTCCCGGCAAGCTGTGGCTCATCGAAAACCCTCCTTATTCCTTGCAAGATGAGAGGCATTAGCGTCAGTGTCCTGATCAACACCATCCAGACCATTTACCACCCACTTCCCTGCATTCTAACAGAGAGACCTGCAAGCCCAAACCTGACCTGTCACCTCTACCACACGCCTCTCACACCACCATCACTTACGGGATCTTGGCCCTCAAGGGTCAGAATAACGGCTACGGGACCATAACTACCCTGTCTTTCCCATGCTGCTAGATGGGAACGGGGTACCAGTGAGGTGGAAATGCAGGCTCCATTAGGCACAAGGCCTGGAGTCCACCAACTTAGAATGGGAAATCTCCCAGCACAGACCCTGCGTGCATCCAGCATACAGATAGTAGCGGTCAGGTCCTCCGACAGCATCAACTGACATAGCTCCACCACCTTTCCCATTTATGTCAGCTGGGGACCCGGACCAGGCAGACGCAGGACGCAGAGGCAAAAAGAGCAGATCCGTATCTACAGCTGGACAGCCATAGACAGACAAACTAGATCCAAGGACAACAGAGAGATGAGGAGGATTATAGCCTATCATTCTCAGGTTCCAGTTCTCTCAAACACCTTATCCCATTCTCTCCACCACTCCAACATGTGCCTCACTTCTGCAAACCTCACTCTCCCCCACATCTCTTAACTCCACCCTTCCCACAGCTGCAATAGGACATGGGACAGCCCATCCCATGCCCATCCCACTGACTGGCTTATACAGAGAAGGGTGCAAAAAGTGACTCCCTGAGGGGCAGGCTTTTGGTAACAGTGGGGGAAAAAAAGGCCCTTCCTTGTGCAATTTATTATCTGCATTAGCCGAGTCTAAACCCAGATTAAATCTTTATTAGGCCAGGTGAAGCGTCCATCAGGCAGGGCCTGGCATGAATCTAAGCATCTCTCTTCCCAACCAAGCAGAGTCCTCACCCCACAAGCACTGACCTGGCTGGTCTGCGTCAGCCTTGCCAAAGCATAGGGTTTCTTTCCAATCCTATGACTTCCCACGATTGTTCTCTCTAAGCTGTGCGCATGTGCGCGACCACACAGGTCTTGAAACCTGCACACACAACAATATAAAGCACATACAAAAAAAATTCAACGGTGCTAATATTAAATATTTAATGCACACACAAATAAATTTTTTGCACACACGGCCTACGAAAAATTAGAGGGAACATTGCTTCCCACCAGCCCCACTCTGAGCAGGTCCCCCTGTCCGCCACTGGGAGGTCAGGGCAGAAGACTGGCAAAACAAAGGAAGGGATGACAGCATGGCAGGCAGAAAGGACAGAGAGAGAATGTGTAAGCAACAGAGGAAGGAAAGTGAGAAAGGCAAGGAAGAACAAAATAGAGGAGAGGGATAGAAAGGAATTCAAGGAACAAAAAAAGAATGATTAGGGAGTGGAGAAGGAAAGAAAGGAAGGAAGAGAAAAAGGAGAAGAGAATTTCTTTGCCCTCTGTCGAGGGCTGGCACAAGAGATTGTGGCACCCCAAGCCAAATTTTGACCCCCCATCTTATTCATGGAGGTTGAAAATGGTTTTCCAAAGTGCATAAACCTCTAGCATCTGCCTGCAGAGGGATTTAAGGTACACTCTGCCTACATGACTTAAGCTGCAGGTTGACTAACAGTGCCTGAGCTGCTAGGAAAGAGTTGAAGAGGCGGGAGGCAGCCTGATCTTCAGGGGGGGCTAGGCGCCCCTAAGAACTGTCACCTGAAGCCATGTCTGTCTCTTGCCTGACAGTAGAGCCGGCCTTGCCTCTGTCACAGATCCAGGAAGGATCCTCCGGACTGATGGACCCTATGCCAGTAGCCACCCTCTCTGCTGGAAACAGTATTCCACCTTCCTGGTGCAGATCATGTTCTCAGGTTACACTGGACCCCTGGCTGGTGCTGCTGATCTGGGACTGAAGCAGAGGAGCAGCTCAGCCCCAGGTCAGGAAAGCTGGGGAATTTCTAAAACTGATGGCTCCAGAGGCAGAGAAGACACTGGAGGAGGAGGAGGAGTGGGGAACCCATCATGCTTCTGGGAGTGATGCTTCCTCCCTGTAGCAACATCTGGGGCTGCACTGCTGGTCCCTGCATGGCATAAATGGGGAGCTGCAAATCATATACTTCATGGAGAGCTGTGACCACACCAAACTGGCCAGATACCTTCTGTTATAAACCTGCCAGACCAGGCTGTGTCCCTTAATGACCTTCCCCTGGATTCTAGACAGCTATACTCAGGAAGACACTGGATCTCATGTCAACAGTGGGGAGAGGAAGAGGCCACCAAGGCTGGAAGGAGATCCTTAGGAAGGGCCCAAGAACGTGGGAATGCAGGGGTAAGGGCACCCGGGGCTGGATCCACTTCCTTCCCCATTATCAGGTACCTCTGGTCCTAGGACAGGGGAAGACATTGCAGGGAAGGGAAGGGTCACTTCAGGGGCTGACAATGCTGCTTACAGGGAAAACATTCTTACCAATGCCTTTAGGTCACAACCAGTTGCATTCTTGGCCACTTGGTTGACCAGCACTAAGGGCTAACACCCTGTTCCTGTCCTGCTAGAGTCAATGCTTGCGAGCTGATCCTTTCGGTCAGCGATCTGTCCCACGCTGACAAGGCAATCCTATTCCCAAACATATCCCACATCCATGCTACATGCATGTACTTCTCTAGATAGCATCTGTTGCTGCATCTGCTCTGGTCTGACCCCAAGCCAACTGTAGGGTAACTTCTCCTTCCCCTGAGCTTCACCGCCTCTCGTGCACCATGATGAAATATTATTTGTTGTGTGCATTACCAAAGCACCTAGGAAATCGAGTCACAGACCAGGCCCCCATCATACAGGTGTATGTTCTGTGTTTGGACAGTGCCTAGCACCTTTCTCAGAAAGCCAGATCCTCAGCTAATGTAGATCAACATAGTTCTGTTCAGGACAATGGAGCCATCTCAATTTATACCAGGTGAAGAGATGCTTCAAGCACTTTCGGGGGGGGGGGGGGGCATTTGCATCAGACTGATTCTGCTAATAGCCTCACGGCCACTCCAGCCGGCTCCATTCAAGCTGCCACATAGGGCTCACATGGCTTGGACGAGGTCCTGAGCCTGGCAAAATACAGCCTGGAGTCATTCAGAGAGAAACAGGAGGGACAGAGACAGACAGGGCTGGAAAGCTGGGGTGCTGGAATACCTGCTCCGGCCCTGCGGACCCCTGCACAAGAGTCCTGCAGTGATCTCAGACCTGGAGCCTGTAGTTCACACAGCCCTGTGTTGATAGTTCATGAATGGCAAGAGGACGATGGATCCTAAACTCAGAGGCGTTGGGGGCAGCAGGGAGGCGAAGGGCCCAGAGCAGCCAGGGCAATGGAGGAGGACAGGAAGCATGTACAAAGCAACAAGGACAATATAAGAGAGTCCCAGTATACATTAGGAACTGGATCCCAGAGTCTGTCCCCAACTATGCCACTGAGGCCTGGTAGCTCAGCCCCATGCGTCAGGGCGCAAGATGTCCTTGAGTTAGAGGGCTGTTCGCCTCCCTACGTAGCACCCAGGCCAGTGGCATCCATGAATCTGCTCACTGCATCTGGGACGGAGCAGCCCACTCAGAAGCGCGATGGCTCTGCTGCTGACGTGCTTGGCGCCCCAACCCCTCTGGCAGGAGGGCAGGCTAACAAAGGCGCTGTGTGTTCCTCCTTGAGCTACAAAGGGGAGCCTTGCGAAGTTGTAGCCGAGGGTCAGATCAGGAATTCAACAGCGCAGAAAGCTGCTTCCTCCTGGGCACACAGAGATCTGCGGTGGAGTGTGGCTGATTTGCACCTCGCAGGAACAACAGAGGCTATCATGGCCACCAGCAGGGATTAAAAAAGAAAGATTCTTTCTCTGCAGTCTGGGATGCACTTCTGGCCTGAGTCAACATGCAGCAAGGCTGCTTTCTCTGTCACTTGTTGGAGAGTTCCCACGTTTATACTACGAAGGCATTTGCCATCTAGGAATAACACACAGGGCCAATAAAGCTATGGCAGGAGAGAACGAAACCAACTGCTCCAACTCTCCTTTCACTCACCACAGTGCAACTCCCCTGATATGTACGAGATTACTCCCGATTTACACAGGGGTCATGTAGGAGAATCAAACACAGACCTGTCACAGTTAAATTCCATCAATCTCAAGGGATCCCAGCAAGTTTTAAAAACAGATCTTCAGATTCCACACAAGGATCACTCCACTCACCACTCAAATGCAGCTGTCTCTGGGGTGGGATGCTGTGGTTCTTTCACAGCGTACACCATGCTGCTCAACAGTCAATTCATATGATATCTGTACAGCTCTGAATCTGGAGACAGATCCAAATTTAGCATTTTAGGGCTCAGTTCAAGAGTGAAGAGAAAAGAACAGACAAAACAACAAAGAACAACATGGATCACAGGCGGACATCAGCTACACTAATGGTCAGGGTTCAAAGAGGAAGCCATCTATTTCAGCAAAACAAACAAGGAGTCCTGTGACACTTTTAAAGACAAACAAATCTATCTATCACATGAACTTTCATGGGCACAATCCCACTTCATCAGATGGATGAAATGGAAAAAAAAAATAGCATGTAAACCAGTAGGGGCACATTTCAATCCACCTGGACACTCTGTAAGGAACATGCCAGTCAGCTTTCCTAAAGAATATTGTTTCCATTTAGGTAGTATAATAAATAGCCAGATTCTCCAAAAGACATAGCATGTTTACGTGCTAAGCCTTCTAGAAAACTTCGCCCCAATCCTCGATCCTGAGCACTTGAAAATCTGGCCTTCGGGTCTTTGGAAAACTAGGGTTTATCTATGCTAGAAATGTAACCACAGTGACAGAACAAGTTTGTTCATCCATGTGGTAAATCCACCGCTCCTAGCCATGTTTACACCAGGGCACATTGGGATCTTAATTGCATCACACAGGATGGAATTTTTTTCACAGCCCTCACCTCCAACCCACTTCATCAGATGCCACTTGCAGGATGATGCCCTATGTTTGTAAAGTGCTTTGGGATCCTTTGAGAGAAGTTTGGACTTAATTCCAATCCCATTCATTTCACAGCAGAGAAAATCATGCTCGCTGTGATGTTGCAGAGAGAAAGTCTGCAGCATGGAAACTTATTTCTGATATCCACCATACATTAAATGCATGGACTGAAATAGAAAGGGTGATGCCAGAATAAAGAATTATTTTCCCTTTAAAATATCTCACTGTTATTTCCCAGCACACATGTTGTTGGTGAAACCTTTTCATTTTCACCGGCAGCGTAATTTTATTAAGTTCTCACGTCTGTACCAGTGTCACTCTGGAGCATTCCCACTAAGAACAGATCTGGTGTAACTAAGCACAGGACTAGACGCTGTCTATCATCAGTTTTATATTGCACCTGTCACCAGGGGACAAATGCCTGTTTCTCTACTACCTTACATCCAGACTACTCATTTGCACCTGTGCAAAGTGAGTACAAATCAGGTACAAAAATGCTACCAGCAGTGGGAGCAGCTGTGGTGCTTATGCACAGCTCCAGCTGATGGTCTCTTTTGCAAAGCACCAGGGAATCACACCCCTTGAGTGGTTTTTACTGACCGTTCATAAATCTACCAATGGCCAGCAACTCCTGATGCACCGGGAACAGTTGCTCAGCAACAGGGCGTGTTTTCCAAAGTTGCACACAGCCACTGCTCAGCGACGGACCAGGTTTGTGGAGTTGCCTGTTACCAGGCACCGCTGCGCTTGCTTGGAAGCTAATTTTCACTCAGTTTGGCTCAGCACACCCAGTGCCGCTATAAAATATGCCCCGCAGTTATTTATACAGCAGGAATGGCAGTCTAACGCCAAGTGCTGCTTACAGCTCTGCTTCTCCTTCACACAGAAAGCCGCTGACATCTTGAGCTACCCCTGTCCCCAATTTTCTGCCATCCTGATCCCCCAACTAATGGGACCATCCTTGCCACCGAACGACTTGGGGAAATCTGAGCCAGCTGGTCAGAGGAATCAAACAAAATAAAGTTGAGGGTTAAAAATAAAGCTCTTAATGAGTTTCCATATATAGCACATGCAAGGCATACAGGACGGCTAATGTTACAGGCCCCCACCAGAGTCAAGGGGAAGGAACTGCCAGCTGTAAGGCAGCGTTCAATCTGGGATAGCTGAAAAGGAGGCATGAATGCACCCCAGCAGGCCTCATGAAGGGCTATCCTGCACAGGGGTGAATTTCAAGACTTATCTGAGACTTCGGTAGCTCAGAATGCCGGCATCCCCACTCTGAATTATACTAATGCACAAAGCACAGTAGATAAAGGTGGGAGAGAGGGAGTGCCCAAGGTTTGGGAGGTGAGGCTGCATGATCTGATACCACAGATACAGCCACTTGATAAGAAGTTACTCTGAATTACATCCATGGGCATCAGGCACTGAACGCTATCCACAGGTGGACAGAATCACCTGTGGAGCAACAGATTTGCCTTGGGCATCACACTGTCCTGCAACATGGGGGCCTAACTGCCCCTGCAGAGACTGATCCACAATGCTATGTGCAGGAAGGCAAGTTCCCTCTACACAGCCCCGTCACCACGCTCTCAAGGGACCAGAGGGAAACCTCTCTGCTGGAACTCCCCACACGGGGGACGAACTGCAACGCCTTCAACACCTTTCAACTAGAGACTGAAGTACGAGCCACAATTTATTCCACAGGGACCAGGGCGGTTCCACGGCCACGGCTAATCCCCATAGCCACTAAGCTGCAGTGAATTGTAGCGTATGCCCAACAAGCCTCAGGCAGCACATCACAGGGATTCATCACTGAATTTCATCTGCGCTCTGATTACTGATCCATGCCCCCCACCATGGCAGATCCTGGCACTTTATGAATGGAAAAATCAATTAAAATATTGACTCCCAGGCAGTAGAGAGATTGCTATGGGGAGCCGACATGGAGTGGGGAAGGAATGATGGGTGGAAGGGAGGGGGAGGACTGGGAAGAGATCTGACCTTTGACTCTCAGTCTGTGCCGCTTCACTGACAAATCAAGTATTTAGAAAAGGAAACAGAAAAGAAAGAAGTGAAAATAACTCTGCCCCTTCATATACATAAAAAAATCTTCCTTCCTTCTTTTTCTTTTCTGAATGCCTCTGACAGTCAGGGAAGGAAAGGGCAGCACCCATCAAAGGACGGCCACCTTGGCACCCACACCCTCGTATAGCTCTAACAGAGGCCAGGGAAGCAGGCCCAAGAGACATACTGACACACATAAAGATCAAGAGCACTAAACTCAGCCTGATCAAGCTGCCGCTTCTGGCTCGAAACCACACCCAGTTTGCAGGGACATTAAAAAAAAAGCACAAGAGATTGCCAGGCTTGTGTTTAAAACTTAGGGACAAGCCTGCGGAAACTCTAGGGTCCAGAGGTGCAGGTCCCAGCCCATGGTTTAAAAGCAGGGGATGGTGGAATCACAGACTATCTGATCAGGAAGAGCAGATACTCCAAACACCTTTGCTCTAGATTTAGGTCTCTAGCCACGAGCGTCTGGGATACCAGGACCAGGAAAGTTAGTGGACAGCAGCTGGCACTGACCTACATCTCTCAGCTGCTTATTCTACCCTGAGCTCAGCCAGGGCAGACCAGGCACCACAGACAGCACGGAGCAAGATTCTCCCTACTATGCTGGTCACCGTGCCCCCCGCCTCACACGAGGTGGAGGCATTAGAGAGGCAGCTCTGCCTGGGGCTCCCAGCTGCACCCCTTGACCACACAGCTGGTGCTGAGGGCACTACATTGTAGGGATGAGAGCAAAGCAGCAAAACAGGGAGGCGCATGGTTGTGGGGGGTGATGAAATTGCCCCTAGTCACTTCTGAACTGAACGACTGCTTCTCTGCTTCAGAATACAGAGCAGCCAAGAACCAGCAATCAAGAAAGGGGGCAGAGCAGAGACTCTTAGCTCTGTGCCGAGATTTGTTCAGTCTTTCCTGCCATCTCCCCTCCATGACCAGCAGCTTTGGCTAGTTCTTGTTTTCACACTATTAAATTGCAATTACAACAGATGGCCAAAAAATCTTCTTCCTCCAGACAACTCCCCCTGCCCTCCAAACCCCCATCTCTCAACTGCAATGCTCTCTGAGGGCCCCACTACACTGCAAATCCTTTTCCCTCCACACCCAGAGCTGGCTGTTCTCCTAGAAGACGTTCCACGAACAGAGACTCCTGGCAATTAAAATACGGCCCTGAAAACCACACCCGCTTTCAGCCCAGCTTCCAGCGTGGGGGAACCAAAACACTTTGCCAACACACAGTGCCACAGGTTCCCTCTGCATCTGTACATCCCTCTCTTTTCTTCAGTGGACAGCCTGGTGCATGGCTCCATCTGGCACCCAGGAGATGCAGGAAGAGATAACCGTGAAAGTGCGACACACTGCTGCTCATAAGCCTCATTACCTGAATGCCAAGAGTGGCTCCCAACAGCCTGGAAAAGTGGAGAGATGAGATCAGATACCCCGTAAGACGGGGACAGCCCACGGTATCCCCTCCTCACTGTCCGGGTAGATCTGTCTGACTTGTACACCGCTCCTGTATTTCCTCATTTTTCAGAGCCCTGCTTTTAATTTAAAGCACGGCAGCAGCGAGGAGAGGAAGTTGCAAAAGGCCCCAGCACTGCTTGTCTCATTCTCTTAACGTGACAAGAAATTACTAAGCCAGGCTAAAATAAATAAATAGAACCAAGGAGCCAACCGCCATGAGGCATGACCACATCTCCAGTGCTCCCAATGCACAGTCTGTGACCTCTCCAAGAAGACACACGCTTTACTTTTGCCTCTCAGCTACTGCCCACGAGCTGCACTGGATCTGAGCAGCCACCTGTAATGTGTAGGAAGGGGCAGAGCTTCACAAGTCACACTCAGCTGCCCCCCTGCGTGGGGACAGGAGGTCGCAGTGGCATGTCTATAGTTCATCTGCCAGCAAGTAGGTCTACAGCTGCTCTCTTCAGCCACTCCATAGTCTGATCACGGCACCGGCAGCAGCTGGGAATTACTATTACACTTCATTATACTTGTCAGGGATGGTTTATTAGGGTCCTTGGTCCTGCCATGAGTGCAGAGGACTGGGCTTGATGACCTCTCATGGTCCCTTCCTGTGTCTTTGATTATCCAAGGATCTCTCAGTTCTTTAGTCATCAGTTAGTTAATTAAGCTTCCCTACCCACCCCACAAGACAGTTAATTATTCTCATTTTACAGATAGGGAAACCAAGACATGAAGCAAAGCAAAGAAACCAAGACCACAGAAGTCATCAGTGGCAGAGACAAGAAGAGAGCCAAGGAGGCCTGATATCCAGTCCTCTTCTTTAACCACTAGGAACACATACCTCCCAAAGAACAATGCAAGATTTAGGCACAAGCCAAATAAGCTATGAAGGATCTCATTACCCTCTCTGTTATAATGTAATACACTTTTTCTCTTTATTTTTACAGTATGGGGCCTCTGAACCTTTACATAGCTTGGGGCCTCAGCATGTCTTAATTCAGCCATACCAAAGAGTCTAATGAGCCTCCAGGGAATAGCATTCCACTCTTCCTTTGCATCTTCTGCCTACTGATCTCAAAGTGCTGCACAGATGTTTCATTAACCAAGCCATGCAACATCCACGTGTGGCAGGAATTACCAGCTACATTTTGCTGACAGAAACTGAGGCAATGGCAGGTGATATGACTTACCCAAGGACTGAGGAAGCGGCCCCCCCACTTATGCTTTCAGCACCAGACTTGCCTTTTCCCCAAACGGTGCTCAAAGCCCTTTACGAACTTCTTGCATTCAGACGGAGGCACTGTTCCCTTTAAGATGTGCGCATGTGCACGCGTATACAGGTCATGAAACCCGTGCACACAATAAAATAAAGCATGCACAAAAAAATCAACAGTACTAATATTAGTGTGCACAAAGAAACTTTTTGCACACACAGCCTCTGAAAAATTAGAGGGAACATTGGACGGAGGCCTCTCAATTCCCACAGCTAAAATGCAGCTTCCTCTGGGAAAGGAGAGGGAACAACTTGACTAACAGCTGCACAGCTATTCTGAGTAGTAGCAGGATGCAGAGAAGAATCATGGATTTAACAGAAACTGCAAGGGGAGAGGATGGAATTTTAATAGGTAGAATCCGGTCACCCAAGTTGGAATTTGCCCAGGACGCTGACACTAACACCTTTATTCTTGCAAAAAATGCCACATGATCCTCATCGACCCCAAAGGTCAGGGCCTGGATTTCACATACCCCCAGGATGGCTCTTCTGGGAACAGAGAAACCCCTGACATGACAATCAAGCACTAGAATAGCTCAGTGAAAGGAAGGGTTAACGAAACAGAGGTGTGGGTTTCAGGTCACCGGGCTACAACTAGTGAAAAGCCATGGGACCCAATTCTTTCTCACACCACCTTGCCGATGCCATCCTTCCCCATAAAAATCCCCCGATTTCCCCCTAACCACTCATTAATATAGGCAAGCTAACAGCATTTTACCTGAGTCAACTAGGCTTGCTCTGAGCAGGGCAAAATATCCCAGTGGCTAGATCAAACCAGAGCTCTGCCTACACTTGTCTGGCCACTGAAACCAAGAATGAGAGCAATGATGGGTAACAGGAGGGAAAGACAGTTAATACAGTACGTACCAGTTACAGCAAAGCTCCTGGAACATATGCTGGGGAAGAAACTAGGTGCATTTCAGAGATGAGTGAGGTCTGCTATTTGCATTGGCCCTTGCAAATGAATCGCATTCTAGTGCATTCTTGGTGGCTAAGTGTACCTGGTCACAGCCTGAGTTACCCTATGTCGGTGTCTTGCTGCATCTGGATCGCTGGTTCTTGGACTGTTAATGCCCATGATTTAGCCAGTTCTTCAGCCAACGTGAACAGAAGTGAATGAGGACCAGGATGTGAGTTTGGACAGTCCCCAGTCAGGCTGTTAGGAGTTAAGACAAAACCCTGAGTCATCCCCTGCTCTGCAACTTGCATACTCATTGCCACCTCTGCAAAGAGAACATCAACCATTGCCTCAAGTGTGAGTGCAGGGAGAAGTCTGAGTGCTAGAGTTTTACACTCACCTTGCACAAGTGTCAGCAATCACACCAGGGGCCTGATTCTCCCTGCAACTCATGGAGTTACGTCCACCAAGGCAGAGCAGGTGCAAATCTTTGCCACTCCCACTCAGAAGCATTTGATGCTCACATTTGTACTGGGGTGACTGATTGCACAAGGTGCTAGAGATCAGAGATCAAATCTCATAATTTGCAGCGGCCACGGACCAGACTGTCAGCTTGCAACCCGATAAGTACAAAGTCTGGATTCTGATACAACCTGGGCCCCTAAGTTCAGGGGGCCTTGATGTGAGAGCATTGGTTTGTTCCCAAGCCCCTGTCCATTTAGAACACACAAACCTGTATGTTGTCTCCCACCTCATCCCCAGTTTGGGGTTTGCACAAGCTGGGGGATATAGGGCGGAATACATCCACCGCAGCTTTTGCCCCCAAAGGAGGGCAGCCCATATGAAACTGGACTGGCCTATCAGGAGCAGATGAGCAGGCAAAACCGATGTGCTCAGAAAGACGATGCATACAGAAAAGTGGGTGTAAGCAGGAAGGGAGCAACTGTGGTGACAGATCAAAACCCCACCGCAGCATTTCCCTGCTCCTTTGCACACCCACAGTGGGCATTAATCAGGTCACGGTGCAGGACATCCACAGGTGGCTCTGATGCCCCGCAGGGGGAAGAATGAAGGCTCTTGCACACGCACAGCTGGTTCTCACAAATACCTGCCACCACACATGCTTCAAGATGCAGGCTCCTCGTGCCAAAAAGTTCCTTTGGGAATACTCCAGAGAGCAGTGAACGGCAGTTCAGATTAACTCCTGGCACAGATCCGGCACTGACGCCAGGAGCCTCACACTCCTAGCTGGCACCAACAGGAACTCCCGCGGTGAGGCTCCAATTCAGAGGGGAACGACAAGGCCTCTGTGTGATGGCTCACACAGCTGGTGCTCATGCCAGAGGCCTCCAGTACACACCCTCCCTTGTGGAGAGTCTATTTACCGCAACCCCCCTTTGTGTTTGGGGTCAGAGAGCCCCTATGGCAGGACTCCTGCTGCCAGTACTCCCAGGCCAGCTGAGCTGAAGGGCCCATCTTTAAATCCACTGACAAGTGAAGAGCTAAATAGCTAGGCGGGACACCGAAGGCCTCTGTTCATTTAGCAGTTAATGCATGCAGACCTCGTCTATGCTGCTGGAAGTTGGGGGAGGGCTGAGCGCCCTTCTCAATAGACTCCCCCTTAGCCCTATTAATGCATATCAGAATTGGGCACGTGCAACTTGCAAGCCATGGGCTAGTTCTCTTCCTGTGCATACGGGTACAAGGTACAGATATCCCCTGGGCATCCTATGCCCCCCTTGGCTGGCAGACCTCCTATGCCCCCCTTGGCTGGCAGGTGGCCAACAGTCCCAAAGTCACCCTGAGAGTCAGAGAATTTGGACACGCCTTATTGATTTGAAGCGGACTTCGTGCCGGTGAAAGGTGCCGGATTGATGGCCCTGGAGAATGAAGTCCCACCACTGTACACACAGAACAGGGACAGCACAGGTAACCACAACGCAAGCTTTTTAGTACCCCTGCCTTCTTCTCCCGGTGGGACCCTGTGGAGAGTGAGCAGGAAATTCAGCATCTACAGCCCCTCCTGTCATACTGACACAAGGGGAGGTCCTTTCCACCATCCCAACAGGATGGTGATTTACGCAATCCAGGTACCTGTCTGCAACCGAGCAGATCGAGTCCCAGCTTGATCATCCGTCAGATGGAAGCAACTTTGGTCCTACTGACGCAAGTGAGATCAGAACCAGTGCAAGGCTCCATAGCCCACTGCCAATCCCCAAGTCATTTGGTTCGCTATGGCACACTATGGCAACAAAGTAGCTAGTCCAGCTAACCCTGACATTCGTCAAAAGGCCTGATCCTGAAATTACCTTGCAATTCCCAAACTGAGAGGAGAGCAGAACTCAAAGCTGCAGAAAGCCTCCTCACCCAAACACCCCGCAATGGAAAGGCCAAAGCAGACAGCACCGCAACCAAACACTTCTGGAGGGTGAGGCTGGAGGCATAAGCCACCCTAGTCAGGCATGAGAGTCACGATGAAGAAGAGGTTACTGTCCCAGAAGGACTGGCAGGCCTTGTTTTCTGTGCAGAAGCTCATGGCAAACCTGAGGAGAGGTATCCCATGAGCCCTGGCTAACGCACACAAAAATAAGCTGCTTGGCTGGTGACGCTCAGGTTATTTTCAGCCCTTGGCAGGCCCCAGGAATCTGTATCACTAGGAAGCAATTGCTGTAATTTTGGCAGTTCCCAGCTAGGCTTATTACGAGGAGCCCAGGTCTCCTCATACACTGACTTCTGAAAGACTGGCCCTAAGTGAATAGCCTGTGATGTGCAGGAGGTCAGATTAGATGACCTAATGGTCCCATCTGGATTTAAACACTATGGACTAATCCTCTGAACCTTCTCCAGAGCACCTATCAGCTACATGGCTCTCCTCAGCCCAGGGAAAGCCATCCACACCCCCAGAAAGGCCAACGGCTGTAGGGGTGGCACTTGCACCTCAGTAGGGCACTGCTCAGGAGCATCACTCCTGGCACATCGAGGGTCCTCTACCATTGTACGACTGGCATACTAGCGACGCTTTGTATTATGCACTTCTGTGCATTTCAATCCACCCACTATCCAACCCAATCTCATCTATCACCTGCTCCAAGGCCAGGCACAACACCAGCAACAGGATGCACCTAAATGGAAATGAGGCCCCTGTGACTTGCCATGAGAACAACCTGGAACAAAATCTGCCAAACGTTCCTGTCACTTTAGGAAAGGGCTCAGCTGCAGGGGGACAGGCATCAGAGGGGAGAGTTAATTGATATCACTGTTTTCAAACATCCTTGGAGCCCAGATGCTTAAGCCCAGAGGCAAACTGTGAAATTCTGCCCTCACTGCTTCATGACTCAAGCAGGCAGGGGAAGAGAGATCGGTGAAGCAGATGGACGGAAGGCAACCACCCACAGCCACAAAGGCGGCATCCTTGGCTGACCCCCTTCATCTCATCAGGGACATGCAGCCTCAAGAGGGAGAAGCAGCCCTTTAACAGACATGGTAGGTGGGGCAGGGGGAGGACACTGCAAATAAAGACAGGAGGCCAATGAGCAACTGAGTCACAGGGCCTGTTTTTAGCTCTGGCATCTCAGCAACGTGGACCACTGTGTTGCTAACAGGCACTTGGGTCAGAGGCCAAATGCTTTCCCTTCTTTACTTTAAATACCACACTCAGAAGCAACCCAGCCATTTAGCACAGGGAAAACATGACTGTGGAGGGATAGGTGGCAAATTCTGTGGAGCAGCAGGACCAGGGCTGGAGGTGCCCTCAGGGGGAGGGGGGCCCACAAGCCCCATTTATGTCTGGTGAACTTCCACTGAAGGTAGCCACCACCCAGGTTATGGTTACCCACCCACAACCACATTAACGGGACAGGCGCTGCCCCAGGCACACAGCGGGACCCGGTTCTGACCCAAAGTGCCAGGAATATCCATCCCCTTTGATGAGCTGACATGCCCCTGACTGCACTTTGTGACAGCAGTCACAGGGTTAATAAAAACAACCCGGGAGTCCTGGGGCACTTTTAAAGACCAACACATTTATTTATCACATGAGCTCAGCTTCCTCTATATGCTGTTCCCAGTTTTCGAATCTTAACAAATGCTCTGACCCCATGTCTCACATTCCCCTGCAGTTATTTTCCTCCATTTCTCTAAGTCCCCCCTCTTCAAAGTGTCTGACAAAGTGAGGTTTTCTCCCATGAAGGCTCATGCAATAAATAAATGTGTTAGTTTTTAAAAGTGCCACGGGACTCCTTGTTTGTTTTGCTGAACTAGACTAATACGGCTACCCCCGTGGAACTTGTCAACAGGCAAGGATTAATGAAAGCGCTCTCCCAACCTTTCTTGAGCCCTGCCCACTAAGCCCTGTAAAAGCAAACCTGTTGCAGAGAGAGATAAATGATCAACCATACTTCAAAGAGTGGCCATGGCCCACCTCGCAGCCCCCGGCCAGAGGTCATGATCTCCAAGGTGTATATACGTATGGAGGGGAAGGGAGTATGACCTGCTCGATCCCATGCCCACCCCATCCTTGCATCAGGTCCTCCTCAAACACTGGGTGCCTTTGCAGTCATTCCTCTCATCCTTTGACTTAGGAACCATGCAACTTCTGCAAAGGATTCTGGGCACGCACTCATGGCAAACCAGACGCAAGCTATTGGAAGTGGGAAGGCAGAATGGAAAAGACTGGCAGGGATCACCACAGCAAATCAGCTGGAAAAAAGTGGGGGGTGGGTGACACAAGGTACATAACAAATAAACAAAACTCTCTAAACCTCTGTCCTATCAGAGTTACAGCTGGAGATCAAGCCCCCATTTAAGGTATGCCAAGTCACGCTTAGAGACCCAGGATACAAGGAAAGGAGAGCCCAGCAACACTCAGGCACTAAGTCGTTAAAACCCCACCTATCATTTTAACCTTTGAGCAAGGGGAAAAATCAGAATGACCTGGGCCAAATCCTCAGGAAAGGCTCTCCCCACATACATACGGAAAATGGAGCTCCTCAGATGAATTTCAGCAAAGGCCACACTTTCTAGAGGAAAGATTCCTGCACAGCTCATAGCATGAGGAAGAGTGAGGGCAGCAACCTATCCAAAAGTATAAAATCATGCTCTAGTAGTCTGCACACAGGACCAGTATTCAAGCAAAATCTGATCCTTCTCTGACTCAGACAGGAGTACATCTGAAGTAACCCTCAACAAGTTAAAGGAGACAATAGTGTAAACTAGAGGTATTGGGAACTGGAATCAGTCAACAAACTCAGCTTGCACAGTCGAGCTGGGAATTACAACTCCACTTCAAAGTGTAGCTATCCCCTTAAGTTCTTGGAGATCCTCAAACAAAAGGGACAATGCATCCAGTGGTTGAAGGAATCCTGCATCTTCTCCTAAGGGAGGCCGCCATACAGGAAATCCCCATCCAGCCCCCCTCACCTTGGTTGTTTTGGAAGACACACCGTGGTGCTGGGAAGCAGGTAGTATTTATAAATGAGCATCACCCAGTCCCTTAGCAGGCTGTCGGGAGGGTTAACAGAAGGTGGATTGCATGTAACTGTACCGTCCCTCCATCTCCCCACGAGCTCTCAGCCTCTCTGGATACAGAAGCTGCAGCTGTTGCTCATGCCCAATAATAAACAAATCAAAGGACAGTGTGTGCCTTGACTTCCCAAACAGACTGTGCCACTGTCCCTTCTTTCATACCCACAGCTACCTTTGTCCCACTCTTGAGCCCACTTCTCACGCATGTTAATTATGGAGGGCAGAGTTCCCGGCTGTAAAAATGTAACTGATCATGGAGAAATCAACAGCACCAGCTTTGCTCATCTCCCCCCCCTGCTCGGTGCTAGCCCAGTGATTTAGCGTTTATTGAAGGTTATGGTTGAGCCTGCTCTCACTTATCCCAGTGTAAATCCACTGCTGTCTATAATGCACCACTGACGTTTCTGAGAGCAGGATCCAGCCCACACAGGGCACCCCCTAGGCCTGGCTCTCGCTGTGAACACGGTACAACTCAGACTATCAGAACATGAGCAATGCCAACTCAGTCACAAGCAAGCAAGGAGATTCTGGCCAAAACAGCTGTCTCTTGATTATCAATGCTGTATCTGAGCTTGCTCAATGAGCATAAAGAGACAAGAGACATGGTGGTAAAGGGACAAAACACAGGGAAGGGACAGGAGAGCAAGAAGGCACAGGTTGTATTTTCCGTATTAGCAATGACAAATGCTTTTAGTAGCTTGGAGAAATAGCTAGCAATTCAACTGACCAACGGTGGCCTGCATCATTCTTCCCTCGCCTCCCACCCCTGCATGGCAATAGCATGGCTGGCTCCCTCCATGCTAGATTACACAACTCTGCAGTTCCAATTCATCTGGTACCCTCTGGGTGCCTCCCCTCCGCACACCCTGACTGGGGTGTGGCAGACATGGGGAAGATGTGTTTCTTCTCACCAGCCTTCCCTGATCACTCCACGCTGAAATCAGCTTCACTCGTCATATACCAGTCCTCTTCTCCCAAAGGAGCAGGAAAGGTAGCCTTCACGCGTGGAGGAAATTCCATAAAGCTAAGCTGAGAAATCGTTTCCCACTTCCCCCCAACCCCCTCATCCGAGTCCCCTCTCTGTTCCCTGACTGTAACAAGCACGTCTTTCCAGCCAGGGAGGACTACCCGTTCCTCTTCCCTCCCCACATACACTCTGGCTTGCCTGTGGTTTGCATTCTCATCTGCTAATATTACAACACACTATTTACCTCAGTCTTGCTGTAGCTTGGAGGTCTGTCTGAGAGTTCCCACCAGGCTGCAAGGGAGTTTGACAATCAATCAGGTGACCACTGGGTGCTCTGATTCCAGCCCACACCACCGAGGCACCCTGCTTTCAGAAACCCAGAAGATGAATCAGCAATTTCTCCACCTCTCCAAAGCGAGAACTCACCCACACTCTACACCGGATAGGCTTACTGTAGTTTTCATGACCGACGGCAGTTCTCAGGAGTTAGCCTCACTTGCAAAGGGGAAGCAAACCTGGACAATTTCACTTTCTGTTTATCCTCAGCTTCCCTTCCTGGTTCTCATGAAACTCCACAATTGTGCTTATCTTTCAACATCTTCAGGGGGATATTTAAATCCAAAAGAGAACTACCCATATATCAATATGATAGGGGAGAAGGCTGATTAGATTAAGTTAAATTTGGTACAGTCTTCATGTATGAAATCTTAAATGCTCTGAAATTCCTTTCTTTACCACAATTGAATACCTATAACTTCAGTTTCAGGGTTCTTTATGTCTGAAGCAAATAATTCTCAACAATAAGTGTTCAGGGTACTTAATCTGCATGAAACATTAATAAAGTTGGATTTTAGGACTATCTGTACAAAAAAGTTGCATCAGTTTAATTTAAGGGTATGAACTTAAATGGATTTGCCTGGAAGCTCACTGGTATAGGGGCTAACATTTTGTTTTGTGTTTCTATAGCACCTACCACAATGGGGGCCTGGTCCCTGACCTACGTTGCCAGCTACTACTGTAATATAAAAAACAGTAGTTTAGTTCGATTGTTATAGGCCCCTTCATGGATATTCTTATTCCAATAAAAAAAAGTGGCATTTTAGCTTAAATCAATTGGGCACAGGTTTCAGATAAACCAGGATAAACCATTCTTCGATCAAAACAAGACTATCAACCAATTTAATTATAGTAATTTTAAAAAATGATATACGGGAAAATTTGTGCAGTGTTCCCCTGTAGACAAGATCTAAGCCAAGAGACATCTGAAAGGCAGGGAAAGACAGATGCAGAAAAATACAATTTGGGAACATTTCCATTAGGTTTGGTCTAACCTTTGTTCTTTTGGATGTGAGTTCCTCATCTTCAAGCATCTGACAAAGTGGGATTTTCTCCCACAAAAGCTCACATGATAAATAAATTTGTTATTCTGTAGAAGTGCCACTGGACTCCTTGTTTGTTTTGCTGAACTAAACTAAATACAGCTACCCCTTTGGAACTTCCTAGGCAAAGTCTCTTTAAAACCCAAGCACCTACATTCTGATCTCTGTTACACCCATGGGATCCTAGCAATGTCAGTGGGAACTACACAAGCACAGTAGGGGACACCATTTGGTCCTAAATCGTTTACATCTCTTACATATAGATTTTTAATGAAAGTTTTTTTTATTTAAAAAAAAAGGCAAAACCACTGGAAATCACTGATTACACCAGGTTTTTTGCTTCCAAAATTAACAGAACATATAAATCACTCCAAATCCACTATCCTCATGCCAAGTTGATCATACCATTTAAGCCCATAGAAGTAAAACTTCATGCTATATAACCTTAGTCAGGGTGTATGCATACCCAGTAAGTTCAAAAAACCTGCTAGATTTTGCCCTTCTTAATAATGTATTATGAAAGCTGACAATGATAATACCTTGATAGTAGTTTTTAACCAGAAGCCTCGAGTCACTTTGAAAGTATTAATGAAACCTCATGAGAAATACAGAAATCTCACAGAATTACACTTTGGTATCTTATACTCAGATTTTAAAGGTCGAGAAGGAACCACTCATGATCACGGAGTCTGCCCTCATCCACAATGCAGACCACAGAACCTCATCCACCCACTCCTGTGATAGACCCATAATCTCAGGCCAACATCAAGAATGCATGTCTGACTAAAGTCTACCTTCCAGAAAGGCATCCTGCCTGGATCTGAAGATACCAAGAAATGGAGAATCACCACTAGTTTGTTCCAACAGTAAACCACCATCCCTGTTAGAAATATACGCTTTATTTCTAAGAATTCGGAAAAGCCTCCACAAGTCAATTCAGCACTTCAGGCAAGTGATAAATTCACTTACACTTAACTTTTCTGAAGTTATACCCTACTGAAGTTCTCACATTGCTCTCATCACTGTGCATTCCAAAGGGGTAGCTCCAAAGTTCAAAGTGTCAGACGAAGTGGGATTTTCTCCAACGAAAGCTCATGCGATAAATACATCTATTAGTCTTAAGTGCCACAGGACTCCTTGTTTGTTTTTCCCATCACTATAGTACCAGTGCTCCCCAAACACATACTGAACAATGTGACTGACATCTGTCACATGTGGTTCTTTCTTGCTCTCTCTCTTCCTCTATTCACATGGAAATTGTGTGGCATTTTTCTTTCTATGTACTATCTATAGGTACTTGTTTACATCAGCAAAAGCAATGCTGAAGTGCAACAAGACAAAGTTCGTAAAGCACTTTGGCATTCTCCAAGGCACCAGATGCTATACAAATGTGAAATATCATTGCTACGGGGCATCAGTTGGCACCTTAAAATTGTAACCAGCATTGGGTTTTTTCCCTTAATGTGGGAGCAGTGTCTTTGAAGATATACCATATTTGTACTAGCTCTGTGATGCCAGCTCCATGGGGAAGAACCGTCGCAAGCTCCAAGAACTGGTCTCAGCCTCAAGCTCTCTAACCAGAGTTCATTCTAAGTTCAGAGTTGCTTCTGGGGAATAAACCCTGGTGTTTGGTCTGTGATTTCGGAAAGAGGGGACTGCCCGTATGCCATGTGTGACCACTTGAGTTCCAGGACTGGTGTAAATAAACAAATCACACTATGAACACACCCTATCTGTCTCACTGATTTCTCCTCCAACAGGAAACCTACAAGACCTCAAAATCTACTGTCATGCTGCAGTGGCATGACATCATCATCAATCACAGGGGAGCTTTCGGAGCTCTTTCTGACAAAGATCTATGGAGAAAAAGTTCTTTCTTACTTCTTGTGCCTGTGATACAGCAGAAAAAAATTCCTGTCTTCTGGTGCATTGAGTCCAGACTTCTCTTTTTGCAACTCAGAAAGCATTTCGGCTATTAAAATAAGAATAGCGGATTTGGACTGTCTAGCACAGTCCCCTCTGACTTTCATCTCTCTCTCAATCTCTAAGTGGCTCACCAGAAACATTTCCTAGGAAACAGCCATCAGCCAGCTAGAGAGCAGGAAGAGGCGGTAGGAACTGCTGGTTTCCAAAAATGGGAACAATCTCTGTGCCGGTGCAACACAATCCTAACCTAGCTGGTGCTTATGTGGTATAGTTGGGATGCCATGGTTGCCCATGAAACCTCAGTGCCTACCAGAAGCTGTTGCTCCAGATATGGGGCAGGCTCAACAGCCATAGAGCCATCTCTTGCTGCTCCCATGGGTGAATGCAAGTCTCCATGTTCATCTGCTCTGAGGCTGCCTCTGAGCCCATGTTGTTCCTCCAGTTTGACAGAGCACTAAGCTACTACATGGATGGACTGTTCACACCTGATGCAAGAGGAATCCAGTTGCATGTGCAGTTCTGCTTTTCTCCCATATCCGATGCTTTAACAATATCAACCACGACTACAGGGACTTCCGTACTGTCTAACTGCACCATACACACCTTCAAGAGCTAGTGCCAAGCACCCTTGCTTCCTCACTGCATAACCCAGCAGCGATGCAGTGCCATGTCAGACATACTCAGGCCTCAAATTGTGCACAGTTTTACAATGCCATAAAACACCGGTATACCAGCTTGTGCAGCTATGAAGTTCCTTGTAAATTTCCTAAAGCAAGCATGGCCCCATGGCACGCCCTGTCTGGAAAAATCCACCGTGCTTACTCCAGCCAGCCTTGTCTTTTTGCACTGGGGACTTTAACAACGACACGCTTCCCGCCCTGGAAAATCACAGTTCCTGACAGACTCAGAATAATAGAGTTCCTGGTATATTTAACAGACAGCATGTGCAAGTAGCGAGGACACCAAACTGGAACTCAGGAGGGTTATGTTCTATTTCCAGCTTTGTTACAAGCCTGCTGTTGACCTCAGGTAGGTCACTTCCCCTCTGTTTCCTCTCCCACCCTTCTCCCTAGGTGCTACGACAATAAAAACGTGTAACAATAATAAACATTACAATTCATATCTGCCCCCCTGCATACTGCCGCATGAGCTACCCAGAGACAGCTTATCGTTGGGGCTAATACAGATACACATGGTTAAGAAATGTCTCCATTAAGACACCCCGAGTCTTCACTCCCACCGCCACGATTTCTAAATGGTCACACATCCCCTCTCACCAGTACAATACAGGTGCTCTTCTGGATCAATTCTAGCAAGGGCCCTTCTTTCTGCAAACTGAGACTGCCTCCTTTTCTGAGTATGAGAAAGTACTATTAGTTAAATGGGGAAACAAAGGGTTCGATGCCCCACTCTCACAGCCTGGGAAACACTCACTCAAGGCAGCAGGTTTGTTAAAAGCTAAGAACTTGACTCTCTAAAATTACTGGGAGTTTTACTACTGATTTCTGTGGGAGAAGCCACAGGTCCTCATGAGGGAATTTCTATGGGAGTCCTTTGATGAATTACAAGCAGCATCTTATAGGGCATCAAAAGACTGAGAGTTTTTAAGTCTAAGAGGCCATAAAAGAGGGGGGAGGAAGACTGGTGTAACACACACAACAAGCACTCCAGTTGGACCGCAATTGCCCCAAGCACCTGAAAGCTTGTCCTGCTCTCTGTGTCTTCCACCACCCAGGATAGCTAGGTCCCATCAGAACAATGAAACAAATGACCAATAGGCAGAGGTCAGAATTTTCATAAAAGATGAACCTAGACAATGGAACTCTCTGCCACAAGATATTGTATCGTTCCCTTTGCTTCCTATTGCCTGATTCTATAAGATTAACATTATTGTTTATATAATATGGGTTACAGTCTTGCCAGTTAACCTGATCAGAAGATAAGGTTCTTGTTCTACAATCAGGCTACACAGAGTTTTGAGAAGACCCTCGGGTTGTGTGACAAGGACACTCACTCTAAGAATAAATTAGAGCCTTAAAGACTTTTATTGAGATAAAAATCAAATAGTCGTCAAAAAGATAACCACCAATCAGAATTACAAGGCAATAATCCTGTTCTAGTGATACACATGGTGCTACATACTACAAAGCTTTTTAGATTAACATACTCAAACCCTTCCTTGATAACCTGATGGTAAAACACAAAGGACCAGCCTTGCATCTGGCAGGCCAAGAGAATCTGATGGTTCACAGTCTTCAATTTTCTAGTTCCAAAGGGGCAGCTGCATTAATCTAGTTCAGTAAAACAAACAAGGAGTCCTGAGACACTTAAAGACTAATAAATTTATATATTTATTTATAAATTTATTTGTTTTTCTTTGCTTGTTTATAAATGAATTTGTTAGTCTTTGAGTGCCACAGGACTCCTTGCTTGTTTACTCAATTTTCAAGTGGGAGGTGACTTAGGAGAAGCTAAAGACAATAGATGCTAACAGTTTGACTCAGCTAAGTAACTAAAGAACAAAGAATTAAGAAACATGGAACAACAAACCCCTCTTACGGAGCCTGATCACTACATGCCCTTTCCTTCCATGTCCAAAAATCTCCTCACCCTGAAAATATCACAGTGTATTTACTCTATAGCAAGGGTCTCAAACATGCGGCCCCTAAAGCTATCTCCTGTGGCTGCAACGACACTATTGTTACCAATATTTGCAATATCATTGTATGAAAAGGTTTCAGCGGTGCAGTCCTCGGGCTAATGTACTAGTCCTCATGCAGCACTTGTGGTGATTTGAGTTTGAGAACCCTGCTCTATAGGCTGGCGTGGTCGTATTTGTTAATGACGCATTCATAACTATTAAAGATCATTAGCGCATTCTCACCTCTCTTATTTCTGACCTCACTGGTTATCCACATTCTTTGTGGTACATCTGTGAAGTCTCTCTCTCCCTCACACACAGTGTCCCTCTCTTCAGGCTTTACCATATCATTACGTATCTAGGCTAAAGGTCCTGGAAACAAGTATGTTAACTTGTCTTAGCTCAACATACAAGATGTGGGTTGTAGGTTCCTTGCAGTATGGCCCAAAATAGTCTAATACAAATCTATAAACCTCTTCCAATAAAACAATCAGATCCTTAAGAAAAAAGATGCATAGGCATGTAAACTGGGTAACCCTATGAGCCATCTCCCCCATCTTTCAGTCTGTCTGTATCCAACTGTTGCCTCTTGTCTTATACTTCAGCTGTAAGCTCTTCGGGGCAAGGACCATCTTCTTGTTACATGCATAAAGTGCCTAGTATAATGGAGTCCTAAGACATAATTCAACCTCTTTGATACTACCACAGAACATAGATAAAGAACAACAGGCCACTGGCCTCACTGTGCTGCAAACTAAATGCAAAGCCCTGTTCTAAGACTCAACTTTTTCTTCCTAATCCTCTCATGTGCACGTCACTCACCCAAACATGCATGCAACACTGCATGACCACATAAATTTTCAACACACCCACTTGCAGCCAAACAAGCCAACAATGCCCATCAATTAATCATCAGGCTATTTTTCCTACAGGCCAGGAGGAAAGAAAAAAATGTTCCAAGTTATTTTTCTTTAAAAATTCTATGGGTGTCCTTAGATGATATCCAAATGCTGGCCATATAAAACCGAAAGCAAAATCTGGATTGTCAGGATTGCTGAAGGAAATCAATTTGAAGAAGAAAGTTAAAACTCATCCTCGTTTTCTCTGTTTAACAGAGACCTTTGCCCTTCAGCTAATCTTTGTGGGAGATTAACAAATACTCCCTATCTAAGAACAGTAACAGGGAGAGAGTGACCAAGAGCTAGCCACCCAGGCACTGATGGGACGGGAGAGTTGGATGGCCGTGAAAGGTAATGAGTTTGGAGGTGAGAGTCCAGCACATCGTTGGTCTCATCACAATTCTATTCCACATAGGTTTCTTTATCGCCCTCATGGAGCATGGTCAAGCAGTGCACTAAATACGATGACTAAGAGATGTGATTCGCTGGCTCTCTCATCCTCACCCAAGGGACAGAACTGTGCATGGAGTGGAGAGTTTTGTTTTTGGGTTTGTCTGGTTTTTTTCTTTAAATATCCACACTGCTTTGCGTGTCCATCAGGGAAGGCAGGTTGAAATGCACCTTGCACTGGGAGCAAGACAGGGAGGTCTGTGACAGCCCTTCGTTCCTGTAGGCGTTTGTTCTTCCCCCTATACCAGGCCTCCTCGGCAGACAGAACAACTGAACAGTCCATGGAGAACTACTCACTAGGCACCCTCTTGAAAAGCACTTGATGAATCACAGCAGGAGAGCTTGCCATGTCACAGCCCGTGCTGTACCCTGAATTAGCGGCCGTTACTCTCCAGGGCTGTCATTTTAGCCACTTGCACTAGGACTAAATTAGAATACAGAAAAAAATTCTCATCATAGTCCAGATCTTCCCGAGCGACTCTATAAACCTCAGCCAATCAGGTCATTAAAAGCCCTAACCAAACCCCAAGGAAAATCACACTGAGCCCTGAATGCACCCTAACAACCAGAGCACCCTCAGCACCACACACAGCGCCGCAAAACCACACAACTCCACAAGCTCTGCCAGGCACCACAATGCAGCAGACAGCTCCCCGCCCACCACACTCAGAGTCATGCTATGTGACAAGAGGCCAGGCCAGGCAACCAGCGCACACCACAGCAAAAGCCCAGACAGGAGAGCACCAGGTTTCCCAGCTGAGCCCCAGAAATGCTCTTCCCAGCAAGAGCGGAAAAGGTTGCAAAGGAAGCAGTAGGGCAGTTTCAGTCATGGTCCTTCATCCCTAGTCCCCACAGTGGTTTTGAAAAAATCCCTTGTGTTGACCCCACAGCCCCGTGCATTGGTTTTGCTGCTGCTGATATTACCGTTACACCCTCCAAGCACTGTGGCGGATCTTCTCCACCCCCAAACACACACAATGATTAATCACTTCAGTTGCTAGGAAGTGCACAGCTCTCTCTTCCCTTTCCAAACAGCCTTGCAGACACTCTGCTCTCTCCCCTGGCCAGTTTTGCAAACCTCATCTCAGGTTGAGGAGGCAGAGCCTCATTTCAGTCACTGGCACACGTGCGCAGCAGAGCTGCTGCTACGGACTGAAAAACGGCGCCTTCAAACAAAGCACACGGAAACCGGACACAGGCTCTCCCACCCAGCCACACCCTGGTGTAATTTCCTGCTGATAAGGGCAAACCCTGGAATCGGGCGAGCCCAGCGTTCCCTTTGAAAACATCCCCGATCTCCTCTGCATCGACCCCGATGTCAGAGAGCGTACTTTGCAGTTCTGTGTCTGCAGACACACAAGCTGATCTGCCACCCTTTTGCTCACTCTCCCAGTAGGTGACTGGCCTGTGCAACACTCACTGATCACTAATGCAGCAGGAGCCCTAGACAGAGAAAGAGCTCGAGCTGCCACGACAATGTGCAATGATCATCAAGGAACAGAAAGACAAGGCAGAGCCAGGCTAAGCCTGTTGGGGACAGAGAATCTCTTTTCTGGTACTACTGCCAATCAAAATAATAGAGCAGAATAGATCTGTATATACATGCATGCCTGCCTACACACAGGCAGGCGTTAACACATAAACATTGCCATAGTACATGCACTAGAACTGAGCAAACCTTTTGTAGTGACCAAATCCACAGATAAACACAATACGTAGGGGAAGAGTAAATGTGGCTTTTGTAAAGGAAAATCATGCTTCATCAGTCTATCAGGATTCTTTAAAGGGGTCAACACTAGCGTGTGGATCAGGTGATCCAGGGGACATAGTGCACCTAGACTTTCAGAAAACCTTTGATAAGCTCCTCATCAAAGTCTCTTAAGCTAAGTAAGCAACCACGGGATAAAAAGCAAGGGCCCCTCGTGGATCAGGAACTGGGTAAAAGGTAGGAAACCAAGGGTAAGAATAAATTATTTGTTTTCACAGTGGTGACAGGTTAACAGCAGGATGACCCATGGATCTGTACTGGACCAGTGCCATTCCACCTATTCCTAAGTGATGGGGAAAAGTGGGTAAACTGGACCAGTGCCACTCCACATACTTATAAGTGATGGGGAAAAGTGGGTAAACAGCGAGGTGGGGCAAAGCTTTTAGATAATACAAAATTATTTCATTAGTTAAGTCCTAAACTGACAGTGAAGAGTAACAAAGGAATCTCACAAAAGTGAATGACTAGGTAACAAAATGGCAGATGAAATTAAATGTTGATAAATGCAAAGTAATGCACATTGGAAAACATAATACCAACTATACATACAAAATGATGAAGTCTAAATTAGTGGTTACTGCTCAAAAAGAGGTCTGGGCATCACTGTGGATAGTTCTCTGAAAACATTCACCCAATGTGCAGTGGCTGCCAAAAAAGCTTAACAGAATGTTTAAGAACCGTTAGAAAAGGGATAGCTGATAAAACAGAAGATACTGCAATACCTCAAAGGGATAGCTGATAAAACAGAAGATACTGCAATACCTCGATATAAATCCACAGTACATCCACATCTCAAATACTGCATGCAGATCTGGCTACCCCATCTCAAAGAGGTTATATTAGAACTGGAAAAAGTATAGAGAAGGGCAAAAAAAGCTACAAAGTCTATGGAACAGCTTCAATATGACGGGGCGGGGGGATTAAAAAGGACTGGGACTGGTCATCTTACAAAAGAGACAACTAAGGGGGATACCACAGAGAGCTATAAAATTGTGAATGGTGTGGAGGAAAAGTGTTACTTATACCTTCACATAAAACAAGAACCAGGGTACCACAACATAATTGACAGCAGGTTTAAAACAAACGTAAGGAAGTCCTTCTCCACACAACTCCTGTGTGGAGTTTATTGCCAGCCAAGTAATTAGATAACTTCATGATGGACAGGTCCATCAATGACTATTAGCCAAGATGGTCAGGAACAAAACTGCATACTGTGGTTGTCCTAAGCCTCTAACTGCCTGAAAATGTGATTGGACCACAGGGGATGAATCACCATATAAACGGCCCTGGTCTTTGAAGCATTTGGCAGCGGCCACTGTCAGAAGACAGAATACTGAGTTAGGGAGACCAGTGCTCTCCAGTCTGGCCATTATTACGTTCTTAACAATTCACCGCAGGGGCTCAGCTCCTTTTTGCATTAGCAGATCATCCACCAATGAACACCTTCCCAAGCAGCTTGCCACAGATTGCACTGTGATTACTGCTTTAAGTACCTGGGATTCATCATGTGCTTTTGGCACTGCCTGAGTGGTCACCTAAGTCGCATGGCTTGTCCAAATGGATAAAGGTCAAACCCTAAAGAGTTTTCCAAGGGGGCCACTCCACAGCCCTACAAGTCCAGGCATCAGTTTCCCTGCTATCTGTGGGGCTGTCAATCCGGCATCTTTCAGCAATGCAAAATCTATACCTACAAATAATCTGTTGCCCAGTGAGTCCCTGATTCTCCAGTTGGATCCACTCGGTCAGGGCCCTAACCGTGAAAGTTCAGCCCATGGGGATCTGGCCGTAGGACTGAGGCCTTAGTGGTCCTGTTCTAATTGGTTTGAGTCTGAGGGACAAATGCTGTAGAAATAAAGGAAGCCACTTCTGCTATACAATACTTGCACCCACCTGGTAGCAAGACACATTTAGGTGTAGAGCCAGCATCCACAAAAGTGCAAGGAGAAGCACTAAGGAGGGATCTTTCCACACAGCCCCAGGCAAAACCCCCACGCACAGGAGCACCATGGCATAAAGTCAAGCCAAAGTGGCAGAGGAAATTTAAAGAAAGGGAGGGAAGCCCCCAGCTCAGCTACCCATCTACCATCTATTCCTCTCTTTTCAGTAAAATCTCCAAGCCCTCAGAGAAGCAAGAAGCAAACAAAATCACTGCAGATAATTCAAGGTGACACCTTCTGCTCACATGAAGAATCTGTTGTGCTGAAAAACAAACAATTTTTTTAAAAACCACATTTTTAAAAGGGAAATTTCCCCATCATCTGACTTGCTGAAGTTCAGCCGAATCAGGAAACATGCTGGAGGTCTGTTGCAATCCTTCCTGCTTTTACCATTAATTAATCAGAGGCTTTAGTTGCATCCATTTTCAACTTGGCACAGTGTGTTCTCACTGCTAAGCATGCAAGACGGGAAAGCCAGGGATCCCTGCGTTTTACCCCTGACACTAACCTAATGAATCTCTCATCAAGAGATCAGCTTCCCTGGGCCCAACTCCCATCTGGCGTGCATTTTATTTTGTGGAGTCATTTTATACCTGTGCATCACGTTAGCGAAAATCACATCAAATCAGAAAGGTGGCATTTTACACCTAGGGGTGTAAATGGCAAGGTGCAAGCAACAGCAAATATGGATTCGGTGCCTCAGTTTACCAGTCAGTAAAGAATGAGTTAATAAAACTTGAAGTCTGTGAGATCAGGTACAAGCAGAGTGGCTTGCATTAATGGAATCCAAAGCAGGACTGGGTCCCTCCACTTCCCAGGCGCTGGTGAGGACCTGCTAGTTAATGTTTGCAAAATGTTTTGAAAACATGTTAAGAGGGCATAGAGGTTAAGGCTGACAGCGTATGTTCCCTCTCGCCTGCAAAGTGTCTGCAGCGACCACAATCTGAACAGCAGCAGCAGCGTAACAACCATACCAAGTCATTATTAACAACAAACTCACACACAACTTTTTAAAAAAAAATAGCTCCAAGACAGCTCCTTCCCCTAGATCTGATTTGGTTTGCCTCCGAAAGATTTCGAGCAGTATTTTCCCTCCGACTTGAAATTAGGGGAGGTTTAGTGGGCCGCTCACTCATTTGGTAAAACACTTTTACTTGCTGACAACCGGGGGGGGGGTGGGAAGTGTTGGGAATTCAGAGGGGTGTTAGGGAAAAGCTCGATTTTGCATCTCGAAACTGGACCTGCAGGGACACAGCTCACCCCCTCCCAGCTCAAAGCGCAGGATCAGGGCTTCAGACGATGAGCATATGGGGCAGCACGCAGGACCCCCTGCCTATCCTCAGCATTTCGGCAGCAAACCCTAAAACCCAGCCCCTCTTTCCGAAGGGCTGCAAAAGCCCTGCTGCGTCCAAATCCTCCTCCACTGTTCAGTCCAAAGACCCCCCTCCAAGCAGGCGGAGAGCTTGCCAGCCAGCACCCCCCTGGGGCAGGATTTTGCACAGCTTAAACCCCAAACCCCCAGCCGGGTTATCCCAGAGGGCAAAGGCACCAAGGACAGCCCAGCCCAGCCCAGCCCAGCCCAGCCTGCCGCTTACATAAGAGCCCCACGGGACTCGCTTTTATCTGCTCCCCAGCCGGGGTCCCCCCAAATCTGCTGCGCTCAGCCCCCCAGGGTGGCTCCCGCAGTCACTCACCCCCCGGGCAAGGTCAGCGCCGCCGGGGCCACGGTCCTGCAAACCCTGCGGGGCCGCTCCGGGCGCTGCAGCCTCCGCCACCACCTGCCCCCCGCCCCGCACCGCACCGCACCCGGGAGAGGGCACCAGCTGGTCGGCGCGGGGCATGCCGGGGGCTGTAGTACCCAATCCCGGGAGGCGGGCTTAGCCCGGCCCGGCGCCCGCTGCATGCTGGGACTTGTAGTTTCGTCCTTGTTCGCCTTGACTAGCCCCGTCAAGCGCGTCCGGCCGGGGGAGGAATTCCGCGCGTTACCCGCTACCGCAGCACGGAGGGGAGGGTAGAGGGGTACGCAAAGGAGGCCGTTGTTGGGCGCCGGGAGAAAATGGAGTATCAATGTCGTCGTCTTCTGGTTTTAGAGGGCGCTGGAAGGCTTCCGCCTAAAATGAGGGTGTTGCGGGGCGTTTAACCCCTGGAAGTGAAAAGCCAGAGAAAATTCAAAGCAGTGGACAAAGTGGGATTTTTGCCCACCAAAGCTCAGGTGAAAAATAAAGCTGGTAGGCTTTAAGGGCCACGTGACTCCAAAATTAAAATGCCTGCCGGGCGGAGGATGTGAAGGGGAAAAGGAGGACATCGCTTCCTTTTGCCTGACAGCTGGTAGCCCTAAAGCAGGCTTGTCCAACATGCTGCCCAGAGGGCAGGATCAGGCCCACCCAGGGCTTTTATCCGGCCTGCTGAGTGCTGCTGCACAAGCCTGCGAGCTGGGGCTATCTGGAACACTCTGGATTGCTGCATCAAGTGTGCAGGTAAACACTGACAATTTGTGCAAGCAAAAGCAATGCCAAATATCACACTAATCATTATTTTATTAAAGTTTACTGGTAAAGATAAATTTGTACATCTTAGCTATCAAAAAGTTTCTCACCGGCCTCCCGATTGAGAAAAGAATTGCAATGTGCCTGCTCACCCAAAAGGGTTGCACGCCCCTGCCCTAAAGTTATTCATTTCATTCCCCCATGCCACCCACACAGAGACTTTTTCTTTTCACCGTTTCCTTTTTTACAAAGTTCCAAAGGGGTGGCCGTGTCAGTCTAGCTCAGCAAAACAAACAAGGAGTCCTGGGGCACTTAAAGACCAACAAACTGTGGGATTTTTCTCCCAGGAAAGCTCATGACATAAATAAATTTGTTAGTCTTTGAGGCCACTCCTTGTTCATTTTTTACTGTATTCGGATTTTCACCAGGAATGCTTTAAGAGATGTTTAGGCATCTTCATGTGTACAGCACTGAGCAGAGAGAGGGTGTTGACCTGACCCAGGGGCCCCAGTGATACCACAATACAACATAAAAGAATACTACTCTGTAGGGACTGGCCAAACAGGGAAATAACTTCTTCCCACTGGCATCTGAGCTACACTACAAATGTAGTTATACTGACCTAACGCACACATAGTCCAAGAAATGTTGGTGGGCCAGCTGCTCCTGCTACATAGCTACCACCTTTCATGGTGTTGGAGTAACTAAACAGATGAGAAAGCACTCCCTCCCACCAGTTTAGAAACTCTTCATTAAAGTGATACAACAGTGTAGCTACACCAGTGCAATGTTTTAAGTGCAAATGTGCCCTGGACCTGGTTTTCACATGTGTCAAGTCAAGTACAACACACAAATCAGCGTGAGCTGTCAGTGCTCAGCACCCCTGCAGATCAGACCCAGATAGCCAGATTTCCAAAAGATCTCACTTCTAATTTAGGTATCTCACAAGAAGTAATCAGAGCTTCAAAAAACGCTCCCATTGGTCTGAAGAGGCAGGCAGGGGTATGGTGGGGTAGTGTCTGCCATTCTTTGTGGGAGCTGCTGAGTCCTTTAGAAAGCCTGAGGGTAAAGTCTATACGTAAAATACTGAATTTACATGAAAATGCTCCTGTGGCCATGTAAGAACTTCTCCTTGAAAGGCAGTAGCTATGTCGCCCATGACATAACACGGTATACCAACATCTCTACGCAGTATACCAACAAACACTAAACTGTATACCAACATCTCTACACAGTATACCAACATCTCCACAAAGTATACCAGCAGACACTACACTGTATACCAACATCTCTACAAAGTATACCAAAAGACACTAAACTGTATATCAACATCTCTACACAGTATACCAACATCTCCACAAAGTATACCAACATCTCCACATAGTATACCAACATCTCTACATAGTATATCAACAGACACTACACTGTATACCAACATCTCTACGCAGTATACCAATAGACACCATGCTGTTTACCAACATCTCTATGCGATATATAACAGCTGCTACACAGCGTATGAACATCTCTACACAGTATACCAAGATCTCTCAAGGGTGTGGCTTTTTGACACCCCTGGGCAACACAGTTATGGAGGCTTGGGATTGTTTAGCTGTAGCCTGAGCATTTTAACTGGTTTCTAAATGAGAGATGAGCTCTTTTAAATCATTTCCCTACCGTGGCTGCGGCCTTGTGCATTGACACACCTCAGTCACCTGTTGTCCAATTTCAGTGGTTGTGCTTAGTATGTGGGTGCTGGGCAGTGATAGTGACCTTGAATGCCTACATAGCAAGTGTGAAAAATTGGGATTAGAGGCGTGCTGGGGGTGGGGTTGCGGGGGGGGAGTGGTGCTGTAAAAGAAAAAAGAAAACGCCCTTAATATTGAGACAGCTTGTCACCTTATTGCAGCCAGTGAGATACATGAGACCAGACGAGGTGATCTGGTGGTTTCCTCCAGCCTTCTGATTTTATGGCTATAAAATCTGGCCTGTACTGTGCAGTTGGTCTGTGGAACTCCATACCACCGGAGGTCATGGAGTCAAATACCAGTGGTTAGATTTTTTTTAAAGTATTGGCTACTTTTATGACCAATATTAATGTGTACCATTATGAAGCTAAGATCCCATGTAAACTGAGCACTGCAGGAGACAGGAAGGCATTTCCCCCTCCCACATGTAAGCCTGTCTGAGAGCTCCTAATGCATCTGGTGTTGGATTTAGCAGGAAGCAGGAGAATGGGTTTCATGGACTTGTCACCTGCTCCAGTCTGTGTCATACATTAATGAATGCCAGTGAAATTAAACGACTTTTTGTCTCAGCTGTCCCCTAAATATCCCTCTGTACAATCTTTGCTGGTTGGTAGAAATTTCCAGAGGGGGTAGCTGTGTGTGTTTGTGTACAGCAAAAACAACAAGAGTCCTGTGGCACCTTTATAGATTAAGAGATTTCATCAGGCATAAGCTTCCATGGGCTCCAACCCCCTTTAGCAGACACACAAAGTGGAAACTACAGTTGCACAAGCCAGGGTGGAGGGCAAGTGTTAGCAAAGTCACTTAAGAGAGCAGATGAGGCCCATTCGCACCAGTTGATCAAAGGCAGAGAATGTGTCAACAGACCATTTGATGAAGTGGGATTTTCTCCCACAAAAGCTCATGCAATAAATAAATCTGTTAGTCTTAAGTGCCACAGGACTCCTTGCTTTTTTTGTAATGTGTTTTTGCAATATGGATTATTTCTGGTCAGTCAGCTAGATGAATCAGTTTTACCACTAGACAATATGTAGTTTTATTCTAGCCCTATCAGTCCCAGGGTATTAGCAAGGTGAGGTGGGTCAGTAATACCTTTTACACTCCCACTAGCAGAAGTTCGATAAAAGATACTACCTCACCCGCCTTGTCTCACTCACTGCACATTTATACCACTAGGGAGCAGTATAGCAGCACTCATCTCACTAGGCATGACTATAATAAAGCACCTTTTACTCCTGTATTTATGCACTATTAATGAAATATTCACCAACAGCTTATGACTATTCATCTGGATTAGTGAAAAAGCCATACTTGTTCCTGTAGGCTAGCAAGCACTCAGCTCTGGTGTTCACAAGTGCTATGCAAGCGGTTTGCAAAGCAATTCTACATTAAGGTCCCCATTCTGTTAGGTGTGCTTGAACATGAGTCACAATGGGACTTCAGTGTGGGCTTAAATGCTTTGCTGTTGTGGGGAGGGTGTCCTTAAAGCTTCTCCGTGGGTCCTATTGCAGCCTCACAAAGTGATCATTGCTCTGTGATGGCAGAGCAAAGCTCGCTGGGCTATACCCACCCTCCTGCTGAGAAACTGGCAGCAGAGTCCAGACAACAGGGTGACAAAGATCCAGTGGGGAAGATAGTAGGTTGAGGCTGTGCATGAAAGGAAAAGTAAGGGAAGCTTGCAGTGTGGAGTGATTGCGGCTATTGGTACCCCTCTCCAAGAGTAAACTCCCCCAAGCATTTTGTGGGGTGTGTCAGGTATCAGTATGGCTGTTATCTGACCTTTGCAGGACCATTACAGGTAGACCTTGAGCATTGCAGCAATACATGTTACTCTCTCAGAACTGCCCCCCCCCCCCAAGGTTGAAACAACATTACAGACTTTGAGGCATACATTAGTTTTAATGATATATTGCAGCAAAGGCTATTACTAGTGCTTGAAGGGAAGAAAAAACAAAGCCCAGAGCAAGGTTAGTTTAGAAGGATCAGGCCACGGGAACTAAAAGGAACAGACAAGCTTCCCAGCCCAGTTCAACTGACATCTAAGCAACTGAGGCAAAACCAATCCTGTTGCTGCCCATGTCATAGACAGAATAGTACCGCCTGAGGAAGACATCTCCCAGGATCCAGAGAGGCTGCCCGTTCTGTGAGGGCAGGTAAGTAGGCTCAATCCCAACAGAGCAGTAGCCGTTGTTCTGTGAAATAAGGATGTGGAACGTGAAGAGTGAGTCTCAGAAGGAGTGGGACATCATTCTCATAAGGTGGCTTTGGTGGGGGACAGACTGAGCAAATTGCATCCAACCCATGTAAATAAACCCTACATTCAGAACCCCCTGTGGGGATTATGAGACTGCAAATGATGAACTGTGCCATTACACAAGGAGAAGAAAACAGGTGACTGCAGTATCCCCCAGCCCATATAGTTGCACTGCCACCCTCTTTGTTGAAGCTCAGAGCTCCCCTCATCTCTAAAGTGCTCTACAGCCTCAGTGCTGATAGCCTCACATGTTGTTTATTTGCTGTACTGCCACAGCGCGGACAAGGTGCTAGGCATACTCCAAATGCACAAGGAGAGAGGTTTGCAAACTTCTGCCTTCTCTATATCCACTATTTGTGTTACATCAGCCTCCTTTCTCTCTGGCTGTTCATACAATCTAACCACTTTTAGCCATCCTTCCATCCATCTCTCCCCAGTGTCACCAATTCTTAAGATTTTATCACAATTCTCTCAATAGTTGGTGGGTTTTTTAAGGCCTCACCTGCTGGAATCTAGAGCAAGGATGAGACTCTCAGCTTTGGTTTTATTAAAAGTGCATTTCTAGCTTCTACAGTGCAGAGAAAAACTTGAAAACATGAAGCAGATGGGACTTAAAGACTGAGAAATCCAAAGGGAAATTAAAATCACCCAAAATATATTACTTTATAGATCTCAAGATCTGTAGTTCAATTTCGTGATATTTACTGCCTCACACATGCAAGGGCACTGGAACTATTTTTACAGTGTGTGCACTGAGAGCCATTGAACCAGACTGTAAACCCTGTATGGAATAAAAGCCACTTCAAGCTGGAGGGTGCAGCAGCACTTCCACACACCTCATTCCAGCACCTACGCACGTGTGATTTTCTTAATGCTTGCAACCCTCTATCTCTGAATATTTATATGCACTCAACAGTGCTTTACCTGACCTCCATACAGATAGCTAATTTACATAAACAAAGAGTTGGACTGTCCATTGCGGTCTGTGCAGCTACACCAGTTTATCCGAGATCAGATGCAAACCAATCTATTATTCTGACTATTCTGTTCCACCTATCATGATTCTTTGCACTTCTGAGTCCTGCCATCTGGAACTAATTGCTTGTACCTGTTCACCGTCTCATCCGTCTAATGTCCATTCTCAATTCCAAACATCTCTCTTCGCTTGTCTCTGTGTCTGCTAATTTTTTTCGCCCTTGCCCAGTTACTGTTTAATTCTGTAAAACTGTTCCAAAGCTCTTACTGTGTGAAGAATGCTGTGCTAAACAAAATTATATTGCACTGCATCACGTCTTATTCTGTTGCCTTGTATTGTACCGTACTCTTTTGCACTATGCTGAATTGCTTTGCATTTTGTGATGTGGCATTTAGCAGTGCACTGTATATCTACGCTGTCCCACTACTGACAGCATCCTGGCTCTTCACCCTGCAGATCAGGTTATGAAAAAATATCAAAGAAACTCGCCCCTTCCAGAGGCAGAATACATACGCTGAGGATGTAGGCCGAGGGAGGCAGGGGAAATGAAACTCCGTTGATGGTGAAGGAGATAGTGGGCAAGCTCTCGACACTGCTGCAGTCAACCACGTACTGCAAAAGGAAAGGCAATGTCATGTTAACACCTGGTACCAACAGAGCTGTAGCAGAGGTGCCTCAAGAGAAACGAGCTGATAAAATCACAGGATAAATTGCTTAAAATCGGATTGGTTGAGCCTGCCTTCGAGGTGGGTGGGCCATAGCCCATCTGTAGCTAAGCCATTGCGCTGTAGCACACTGACCATGACAAGATTCCCCAGAGCACTTTCCGCAGACAGAATAGCCAATTCTCTGTCTTATTCTTCCTGGAGTCAGGAGTCAGCCATCCCCTCGTAAGCATTGGGACTTTGTACTCATCCTCACCATGCTCAATGCACTGGGCTTCCTGAATCTTTGCATTCCAAGGGCCCAGAGATAGCATCACACCCTCTGTAGTGCTTCCATTTCACCTACCTCGCCATATTCATTCTCCTGAGCACCTACATCCTGCAGGAAATAGCTCACGAGCTGCTGTGGGACAGTGAGGAGGGAAGTTCCTGTGTCCACAATGGCCTGGCAGCCCTGGCTGCACCAGCCTGTTGCCTCTCCACCGATAGTGAACCTAAGCAAAGAAATATGCATCAGGGGTCATTGAGCAAACTCAGTATATGCTATCTTTGATGTACCCTGAGCCAAACAAGAGAGGATCCTATATACACTAATAGCTAAAGCATCCTTCCCCAGCATTACTACCTGCTAGGAAGCCAGAATCAAAGGCTAGCTGTCAGGCCAGGTTATGCCTTGTGTGTTGTACCTCTGCAATCCCCATGAGGGCAGTGGTGAAGTCAGAGACAAATACGTAGAGCCCTGCATGGATGCAAATACTTGGATCTGTATCTGACCTGCATCTGCAAGAAACGGTCCGCAGATATCCGTGTTGCATCCACAGATGTGGATATAATGCAGATATCCACGGATTTGCAGGGCTCTACAAATAAGGACAGAACTGAGCTCCTTTTTTTAAACCCTTAAAGGCAAGAGTTCTCCTTGTGCATGGGGGCATCAATGAGTCTTATACTGAGGATAACAGACACCCCCCCCCAAGCTACATGAAAAGATTAGATCCAACCATGCAGCCTCACCTGTTCAACTGCAGAAGCCCACAACAGACAATGAATGATTTTGAAATCAAGGATCAAAAACTCAACTTACTCATCAATACCGATTTGCCAGTAAAGCTCTTGAGTGACAGGAGCCCAGTAGATCTGCCCAGAATAAAGGTTGCTGTCTACACCTCCAAAAACAACTTCCCCTCCATACTGAGTGCTTGGCTGGCTGTGAGCAAAAAGGAAAGGATCAGCAATCTCTACCTGATTACACTGTAATCTCTACATGATCTACTGAAGACTCTGCATGTATGGCAGGAGTAGAGACTTTCAGTAGTGCTCAGAGGTCTTCAAAGGGCAAGAACCTCATTCTCTATCAGGTGATCAGCATCTGTAAGCATAAGGAAGAGCCCCATCTTGTTTGTCTTTGGTTTCCCAGGAAAGTATATGGGTCTGATCCAGACTTGTAGCTAACACTGGGGGGTTTTTCAATTCAAAATAAATGAAATGTAAACACACGAGCAAAGGAAACATGTCCCTCTTGCTCCTGAAGTTATCTAAAATCACAGCACAGTATAGTCTAGGCATCTGAAGTGCAAGGAGGGCAGCACCAGATAAAGGAGAGCCACCCGGGCCATCACAATTGACAGTGGTTACATCAAAAGTGATGACGTCCTTGTTCAGCATTTCCATAGCTCATCACGTTATCAGTGAAAAGAGAAAGGATAGAGAGAGAGAATAGTTGAGGCAGAGAGAAACAGAGGGGAGAGGAAAGATAAAGAAAAGCAAAGACAAAGCAGGGAGTGGGGAGAGAGACATGAAAGTTGGAGCTAGCATGAGCTCTTTCAGGCACAGACTGTCTTTATTTCAGGGCACTAAAATAATTAATAAGTAAGTTGGGGGAGTGGGGACGGAAGGATGGTTAGAGCGATCATTTTGTTACCTGCTCAGATAGAAACTGAAGATTGGCTGAGAAAGCAGGTTTTGCTGCAGCATCCCTTCCAAAGCCGTGGTAGCGCCTCCTACTGCCAGGCTAGGGTAAGCCATCCCCAGAATCCCATCAAACTGAGCATAAATGAAGTTAGTGCCGGGTTCGTTTTCACTCAGACCAAACTCCTAGTTGGTGACAACGATGTTCTGGAGCTAAAGAGAGTGCGGGAAAGTGTCACTGAGAGAGCCTGCATGCAATGGCTTTGTAGCCATGTCAGTCCCAGGATGCACGTGCGATAAGGTACTGAACCAACTTCTGATGGTAAAAGAGAAGTTTTGAGCTACACAAGAGCTTGTCTCCCACACCAGCAAAATTGAGCTAATCAAAGACTTTACCTCATCCACCTTGTCTCACTAATACAACCAGTGAAGTATGGAGATGTAGAACGTTTCACTGGTTTCATAAGACCAAGTCACCTCACTGATGACCACAGCAGTAAAAAGTAGCTAGGAAAGGCTTCATGTTAGTAGCCACAGTATGCCCCATGGATCTGGTTCTCCTCTCACTCACACCAGAATACTTCCCTTGTGAGAGAAGAGTCAGTCCCCAGTGCTCTTTGTTGGTAGGTTTTTGCCAGAAAGGTCCAACTGCTTGTTAGTCTTCACGAGACAGACACACACTTGGTGTATTATTGTGTCACAAAAATAACACTTACTGTCAGGGTATCATAGCCGAAAAACCCAGTGAGACTGCCGCTGCCGTACTGCAAGGAGAAGGTCTGGCCTTGGGTTGAGTAGGTAGAGGATTGGCTGGGGTTGAATCTTGCATGGTTGCCTAGAAACAGAATGCAATTTTAGCCCAAGTCGTTCTAGAACTGGCCTTTCCTAACTATCATCTAGGAAAAGCACATCCTCCATCTTTGCTCTCTGTATCAATATATATATTTACAGGATTGTGTGGTCTTCAAGTCTGAGGATGGAAGAGGGTGACCAGAGACCTGAATTTGTGTCCAGTTCTGAGAGGTTGAGGTGGGGCGGCCAGGAGTGTTGACTGCTGGGTTCAGTTTTCAACTCCATACCTCTGGTTACTCATCTGTAATTTGAAAGTAGCAATGCCCTCTGAACTGCCATGGAGTTTGTGAGACCTAACTGATGCCTAGAAGGACTGTAGACATTTTCCAGTGACAGGCTCAACAAAAAGACCTGGTATTCTTGATTCATTATAGGGGCTATTATATAGCTAGGTCTTCAGAATCCAATTGGCTACGGCTCCTTGGCTAATGAAAATTCAGCATGAATTCAGTTTCTCTGTAACAGAGCTGTACTGAGGATGTGTCTCTGTGAATTAACTACTGACTGTGATCACCTAGAAGCAAATTGTTTAACTGCTAGCTGGGATGGATTACTCACTGCAGGCCTCGCTCTGGCAGTACACAGATGGCACCCACAGGTTGGATGAGCCGGTGTCGAAGAGAACCAGGAAATTCTGGGGTGGGGTTCCAATGCTGATTTCACCATAGTAGGAGGCCTAGAGAAGGCATATGGCAATATGAATCCCAGTAATGGTTCTCCCAGCACGGAGAGTGAGCCAAAGAGAGCCATGGTGTAGTTCCTCTGCAAAGAGCTACACTAGGAAGAATGCTGGTTCACCGTCTACTCTGGAGAACATCCAGAAATCTCCAAATCAGACCAATTTCATGTTTCTTCAGGATAATCACCGATGGCTGGGAGCTCACAAAGGGAAAGAGAAATGGGAGCACCAGATGTGCCTCATGGCCAAATGACCATGAAATTAGACAAGAAGTGAGTATAAGATCTTACAAGTTGGGGACGTCTGGTCTGGACACGTGATATATGCAATGTTCACTAAAGCCAATTTATCCTATGGTGATAGAGCCCATGGAAGAGAGGTTAACAGAGAGTGATTTATGTTGAAAGAAAAAGAAAAGAAAGACCATTACTCACATCCATATATGCCATTGGTTCAAAAGCAACATTGTACTTATTGAAGTATTTGTAGGCTGGGTCAATTTTGTGGTGCTTTAGATAGTTCACCAGCAGTCCCTTCTCCTTCATTACCTCTCGAATAGACTTGCCTTTCTTGAGAGTCACTCTGTGTAGAAGGAAGAGAAGAGATCAGGGACTACGTTATTACCCAGGATGTCTACACTGGAGGCTCTGTGAAGTCAGCTTAACAAGGTTGACTTCACGTCAACTTGAAGTTGACCATGTTAAGTCAACTTAGAGCGTTCACAGTCGATTTTGAGTGTCCACGTTCCAAACTCCTGTAGACCGCCCACATCCACACTGGCAGCTGCTGGGTCAATTTAATGCTTACGTCAACTTTATTAAGTTGACTTAAGCGTTATGCCTCCATCTACACTGGCTTAAGTCAATTTAATAATCTCAATTTAAGCCTTAAGTCAGCCTTAAGAGGTGGTGTGATCAAGTTGACCTAAGGAAGCACTTAAGTTAAATTAATAAATTCCAAATGTGGATGGAGCTTTCCTTAGGTCAACTTAAGGAAGATTAGCACTTGCTGTAGGCAAGGACTGTTGTGTCTAGCATAACCTCATCTGAGGAAGTGGGATCTTCTCCCACGAAAGTTCATGCAAAAAATAAATCCGTTAGTCTTAAAGTGCCACACAACTCCTTGTTGTTTTTTTACTGGACTAGACTAACATGGCTATCCCTTTTGAAATTAACGGTAGTTTGCCCTCCAGTTAAGCCTGACCAGATGGCACAAAAAGAGTTTAGTATTATCTTGGTTACCATGACCCTCCGAGGGTGAGTTCTAAGACGACAGTCTGCTAATGACAAAGTCAGGTGTGACTTGCTCTGGCTATATGGCTGGCTAGGGAGATACTCCATAGCCAATCAACACCATAAGCCTCTGAACTGAGATACTCACCTCACAATCCCTTCTGAGAGCTGGAGGCAAACCAGGGCCAGGATGAGCCACTTCATAGTGCCGGTTTCTGCACCAACCAGCTCCTATACAGGACACACTGAGCACCACAGGAGAAGTCACTTGAAGACTGACATCCCTACATTTATACTCTGGGCACTGCCCCTGGTGCCCTACTTGTTTACACTTCAGTTTCCCATATCATTGTACTCAGCCAAGGTCAATCAACACTTTGTGTGTTTTCATGCCTAAAGTATGCTAAGAAGTCCTTACAACTCCACTGACCTTTCAGTAAAAGCGAATATTTCCTGGTATGGCAACAGGAGGAGATTAGGATCAGATCAGATTGGTGATAGACAAGGAGAAAAACTGGGTGATCAAGAAATCAAAATACTCTGATATTTTATTCTTCAGAGTCCCAACTTTCTTTCAGAAAACAAAATGTCCATTAAATGGTATGCTTACTTAAAAAATTAAGCAAAATGGATTTTATTTACAAGACACATCATGACAGTTTAACTATTTTAGCCCTTGTTTGTGCTGTGGAGGGAATTCTGTTCTCATTTACACCAAAGCAAGTCACTGAAGTCAGTGGTGTTACAGCTGGATTTATACTAAAAATGAGAACTTTTAGCTCCTGCAGCTATCAAACTGTGTAAAGGAAAATAACATGTTTTTTAAATGATAATGTAAAGTAAGTATGTGTCATGTCCTACTCTGGTAGTTGCTGTACGTATAGGATAACAGCCTACTTCTGTCATTTGCTCATGAAGTTACTCCGCTAGCTCAACTGGTTGAGGGGCAGTATTTATGGTGGTGCTGAAGTTTCCACAATCTAACCACTACTGAGGACTGAGAATTGGGACCACTGCATTAAAATTTCTGTCCTCAATTCTGACAATTTTTTCAAATTATATTGAAAAAATATCTTTGACAATTTCTAGTCTAGATCTTGATTTGTATGAATGAAGTTAAAATCAGCTAAAAGTAACATGTTCCATGCTTTACAGGACTGTCTTACTCAATCCTCCAGGCAATCCCACAATGCCATAGGAAGAGTCTGTTTCTAACCTAGAAAATCAACCCAAAGCCTGTCATCTCATTTCTTATTCAAATAAGGTCACTGACACATTGTTGTTGAGTTTGCATGGTATCAGCATGGAGAAGGGTTATCCTAACACATTTTAATCCATGTAAAGTTATTAAACGCAGATTGGGAAATTGTTGTTATCAGTCCCATGCTATTCAGCAAGAGTGGGAAGATAAGATATGACCATATACCCACTCAAAGAAAAGTTATCGGTCACAAACTGAGTAAACAGTGGCAAAAGCTCACCTCAACTTGCCAGGAATGTTTGTCCTGAGAAAAATCCAAGAGGCTTTTTGAGGACTTACGAAACAAAAAATGCCACGTATGGAGTCTTTATGCACAGAAAAGCAGTAACTTGCTCTCCCCTCTTGTTTGTTCATATCCTTTTTCATTTGTCCTCTCAGTCTGCCTGTCTACCTGCCTGTGTAGTTACAGGGTCAGATTTTTAAAGTCAGAAGCATGCAGTCTGACCATTGCTGCCATAGACTGTCACCCAATAATTAGTGCATCAAGCCCATAACTTCTGCTGGAGCTCTTTTAGAAAGACACCTGGTCTTGATTTAAAGACTTCAAGCAATGGAGAGCCTACTACATGCATGGATAAATTGTCCCAGGATTTAATTACTCTTATTTAAATATGGATTGGGCACCTTGTGGCTAATATAAATTCATTTGGCTTTGGTCCACCCACTGGATCTTATTAGGTTTATGTTAAAAAGCTGGCTTGCAGCTCTTCCCCAAAATGGTCTCCATTGCTATAGTACCTGCGCACTCCCCAATCACTGAAAAAGAGAAGCAGCTTATTTCCATGGGCCTTTGATTATTGCCAAGGCAAACATTCCAGGGACAGATTTAGGGTTTTCAGCACTCAGCTTAGGTGCCCCAGTGATAAATTAACTCAGATGACGGGAACTCATCCCTTTGGATCACCGCCTAATGCACTTCATCAGTATAAAGTCTGGTCTTGAAAAGAGAATGTGGGTGAGCAGGGGAAGGAAGGGGAAAGTATAATGTTTCCTCACCTGGGCAGGTCATGAACCAGATGAGGTCCCAGAAAAGAATTGCTTTGTCAGCTTGCAAATGGGTCCTGGCTCAGCCATCAAGAGCATCTCTTAAATACCTTCCCCCAAGGCCTTAAGCACCTCCATTGATGAGGCATGGGAATCAGTGCAAAGGATTCTGGGAACACCAGCAAGGATTGGTGTCTGAAGGTGGAAGGTCGGAGAATGAGCAATACTGAGCATGTCTAGTTGTGTCACATAGGACACACCACTACAGTAATTCACGGTCAAACCATCAAGGCATGGTAATGACAGTCACAAGTTATACCTAATAAATAGTTATGGTGTTTTCACTACCTTGAGGCCAGGATAGGTCTCTAGGAGTAGTATGATCAGTGAGCCAAAGTCAGCTCTCAGTTACACTTGTCTAACACTGAAGTAGCAGAAGGGATATGAAGCCACCTGAGCTGCGGTCCATCTTTTATCACTGATTCACTCAGGCGAGTCAATTCCAAATTCTGTGCTACAGTTTGGACACCGTAAAAGATTTACTTCCCTTCAGGGAAGATGAGAATTAACTCACCTTTGAGCACTTCAGATGAAAAGTCTCTGTATGTGCCAAATATTAATAAAACCTGCACTCTTGCCAATGAGTCTTTAGAATCGGTTTGCGGGAAGAATGTGGTGCCCTGATGGCAGATAACACCCCATCGCTAAAGCTTGACAGACATAAAAACACCATATGGGATAACCAGCGCCTCTCACCAGTAGTAAATGATGACAAAACTCATTTTCATCATCAAGTTTGACCCTGAGCACATTTAAATGACTATAGCTGGCTGCAGAAGCTGGACTATTCAAAGGAGTGTAATGGAATTAGGAGCCCAAAGCTTACTGAATTGCACTGGGGTTTGACCATCTAGACTCTATGCCACTTGGAAAATCCCACCCCATGGCATATGACCTGATGGTCACATGCTAAAAAGCACTGAGGTCTTAACATCAACGTAATAAAGGGATGTTCATTTCACTGTCCTCTCTGCAAATTCACCACCCCTACAGTTAGACTTTTTTTCCATTTGGCTGGGAGGCTAAAAGGCGTATATATCAGGGGTCTCAAACTCAAACCACCATGAGGGTCACATGAGGACTAGTACTTTAGCTTGAGGGCCTCACCACTGAAACCTTTCATACAATGATATTGCAAACATCAGTAATGATAGTGTTGCTGCTGGCCACAGGAAATCGCTTTGGGGCAGCATGCAGCCCATGGGCCGCTTGTTTGAAACCCCAGGTGTATATGGTGTTTTGTTTCCTTTCTGCTGTTGTACCTAGCCAAATTAGCCTGTAAGCTCCTTACAGCTGTTCAGCCAGTTCGGAAAGTGACCGCAAAGTGCTGTGCCTCCCTATCGTTCTATGGTAGTAATAAAGAGCTGTAATATGAGGACAGAAAATGAATCACAGTTTATTGCTTCAGAATCGTGCTGACTTGTCCCAAATTTTGGATGGGTTAGAGCTATATAATTAACATTCAGGGTCATCTCAAACTGAGAGCAACTGCACAGGATGATGTTTTTCAAAAGACCTTCGGACAACCCCTAAAATTGTATCCATATTTTTTCACCTCTAAGTTTTTGCGTGCTTGTGAAAACTTGGACCTGTGTGCACAAAGGGTGTTTGCACCTGAAAATCAAACAGCACGGTGTTCAACGCCGCGATCGGAGCACTCAGATCGTAACAGGTTCTATTATTTCAGCTGCCTGTCCGCTGATAATCTCAATGCACTCTACAAACATGAACTGATTTAAATCGCTCCGTCTCCATAAGGTCCGTCAGTGTAATCCCTCTTTTACAGTGGGGACAATGAACCCATGGTTGGTAATGGGTCAAATCCTGAAAGGTGCTGAGCACCTGCAATGCCCATTGAATTCAATGTGGATTCAAGGTATTCTGCAAGCTTAAGATGTGATCTCAAGTGGCTCCCTAAAGTCTGCTGCAGATCAGGGAATTACACAATCCAATTGCCCTGAGCCCCAATCTTGTGCCTCAGCCTCAAGGTCCCCTTTCCCCAATCCAGTTTGGGTGCAAAAATGCAAGAGCCGGCTCCTCTAAGCTGGCACAGCACTTCTGAAGTTAGGCTGCTTTGCACAGCTGAGGCTCCAGTCTGATATTGCTGCATTGTAGAAACATAGGCCTGGAAATCTGCTAGTGCATTTTCATGGGCTGTTTTTGGAAAGTGTGGCCCATAAAAACTAAAAGTGACCAGTGCGAGGCTAGCTGGATTGGGAGGGACCATTTATAATAGTATTTCACATCAATGTGGCAAAAATTAAATAATACATGAGAGACAGGCCATGTCGGGCACCATTAGTGAGGTTATAATTTTTTACACGATATTGTTTACGACACGCATACGTCTCAGATCTGTATTAGACTTTATGAATATGTTCAATGTAGCTGTATTTCAGCTGGGCAGTACCCCACAGAGCATGGCTGCAGCAATATTCTGCTTAATGGCCCCTTATGGAAACTCTCACAACGGGCTCAGAGAGAGACCTCGTGAGTCACCCCGACTTATTCACTTGACCTTGGACTCCATCTTACTTCTGTAAGTTTCCACAAGCATTGTGGCAGAGGCCAAGGGACATAAAAGGCCACTGCACCACATCCATTTTGTCTTCAGTCTTTACTCTTCAGCGATCACCTACCTCTGGATCTATTCATCTTCAATTGAAGATGTGAAACAAAGACCTGAGACCCATCCATGTGCTGGATGTACACAAAAGAGATAATACAAGCCTGAAAACTCCACAATTCCATTAAAAATCTGATATATGTATGTGGACTTTCAAATCATTTGTATCTATCTGATTGCTTTAACCCTTTAACATGTCTGACTGTGTTTGTGTCTTTCCTTTTATAATAAGCCTTTAGTTTTAGTTACTAAAAGATTGCCTGACAGCTTGGTATTTTTGATAGGATCCAAACTTGTATTGATCTGGTAATGTGGCTTATCCTTTGGAGTTAGGACAACCTTTTTGGTAAAGAATATGGTGTTTTAAGAAACTTATCTCTTTACTGGACCTAGAGGCAGACTGGAAACCAGAGACTGAAAATCTTTGTTTTGGCTTCTTGATGAGCCGTGTGGGAAATCGGGAGCATTGTAAGTGGCTGGATGGAAAGTCTGACTTCAGTGTCACCACCCAAGCTGGGAGAATCTGCTCTCCCTTTGCAGCCAGCCCTGACCTTGGCACGTTCACATTGCTTCTCTAGACATAGATGGGTCACAACTAGGGAAGATCATATTTTCCACAAATCACAGTTCCAATTTAAGTGGCATGGCAGGAGTTTTGTAACCGCTCAGCACACAGTAGTATCCATTATTCCCAACAAGAACATAGTGGGAATTCTCCCTTATATTCATAGGCAGCTGCAGAGGTCTCTGCTCTTTTCAAAGTCTGGCCAGAAATATATAACAGAGGGGGTAACTTGCTGCTTTAGACCCACTTATTAGTTTGTGTGTGATAAGAAGGCTCAGAGACCCACAAAGAAACATCTGTGCTAAATTTTCACTGAACAAACTCCAAAGACAACAAGAGACTATTTCTAAAGGGGGTAGCCGGGATAGTCAGTTCAACAAGAGAGGAGTTGACGCACAGCAGTTTACTTCCAGCAAGAGCCAGAGAGAGAGAGAGAGAACTGATCAATATATGCAAGCAGAAGGCAGATTCTCACAGTACTTACGATATATTTAGAAAGATGTGGTGTTTTCATATAAACTTAGCATGAGTCCATAAACATCCACGAAAGAAGACGATTTACCTTAGAGGAAATAGCTTCATCCAGAGTCCGTATGATGCTTGCTTTGTCTTTAGGCAAAAGGGGCAAAACTCACTCTAATAAGTGTCATGACATATAATCGTATATAATAGACGAGGCCATCCCATGAGAGCCAAAGAGGTCATCCATTTGGAGAAGGTACAGCCACACTTCTGTAAGAGAAAACAGACAGAGGCAGCTTCAGTGCTGCTGTTTGAATAGCCAGAAGGCTAGCTAGACTAAACCCTGACCCTGATGGAGGCATTGGGAACTGTAAGTAGCTTTGATGGGGGCAGAATCAGGTACCTAGAAGATCACATTGCGGGAAGGCTGACGCCCTGCCATTAGAAAGGACAGTTTATCAGCTGCATTGAGGAGGGAAGGTTTCAAAATTTACATAAAGCTCTGCTGGGCTTCCATGCTTGGTTCACTGTCTTGGAAAGACAGAAGCTGATTATGTCATTAAGATAATACATAAAAATTAAAGACATGGACAGAGGTGGATGGAGGGAACTAGGACCTGGTACTGATGAAGGTGATGGTCAGCACGTTCTGGACATTACTGTTCTCAGCCATGTCCTGTGGAAACAAAGAACCAGAGGGATTAAGTCTAACAGACGAGAGCGGAGGGCACCTGTACACAGTGCCCCACAACACAGGAGAATAGCCCTGCTAAGAATCACCCCCTCCACCCAACAGAGAAGAGAAAGCACCCTGCAGCACCCTGCCATTACATGGGTAGCAATTTCACCGGCCTCACAGGGTGCCCATACATGCCATTTTTAAAGGGATAGTCCCTCGTTTTAGTTCTTTTTCTTATGTCATGACATTTTAGTTGAGGAGTCTGAGTCATCCCCTACTTCCAGCTCTTGCTCCTCACATACCTAGGAGCAGGATGGTCTGCAGCCATTTTAAATTTCCCGCCATGTGTAGCCCAGACACATGGTCACTCAGCTCTGTAGCCACATCGTGTTCCTCCTGGCTGACCCATTCTTCAGGACATATGTTTATATGTCTTCCATATGTTTATATTCTCTTCCTCAAAATGAGAAAATCCCGAGGAGTAGCCATGTTAGTCTGTATATAAGCTTTCATGGGCTGTAACCTACTTCATCAGATTCAGCTGACAAAGTGGGTTGCAGACCATGAAAGCTTATGCCTGAAGATATCTGTTGGTCTTTAAGATGCCACGGGACTGTTGTCATTCTTCTTCTGGATGTGGCACTGGAATAGGTTCATTCTGAATCTCTGGATGTGCCGTATGGGATTGTTTCTCTGTATCCAGGTTCCTCACGGAAGTACCAAAGGGGTAGCTGTGTTAGTCTAGTTCAGCAAAACAAACAAGGAGCCCTGTGGCACTTTCAAAGACTAAAACATTTATTTATTGTGTGAATTTTCATGGGAGGAAATCCCACTTCAGATTTTCTCTCAGGAAAGCTCATGAGATAAATAAATTTGTTAGTCTTTGAAAATGCCAGAGGACTGTTTGTCTTTTGCACTGGAAGTAGTTTCCTTGTTAAGCTCCCTTTCTACTGTCAGATTTGGAGAGACCTCTTGGCTCACTTAGTCTCACTTCCTTTCTTTCCCAAGAGGGGATTTGTTGCTTCCAGATGTGGTGATGGGTCAGTTCTTCCATCTCTGTAGTTACAGGGAGTCCTTTCAGGCTGACCTGTCTGTCAGAACGGGTTTTCTCCTCTGAAATTGGACACTCTTCTCCAGGGATGGTGCTGAACCTGTCTCATATCAATCAAACCTTCTCCCTTTTAATTCACCTGAACTTTAGAATCAGGTGAGACTACAGTATATGCTCTTCTCTGAGAGCTGTTACTTGAACAATATCACTAAGCTTACCAATTAAAGCTCATGCCATAAAAAAAAATTCCTTAGTCTTTAAAAGTGCCATCAAACTCCTTGTTTGTTTTGCTGAACTAGACTAACACGGCTACCCCTCTGAAGCAAACTAGGGTCTTCCTTACAGATCTTGTCTGTCCCAGATCTACCCATGGCCTTTTGCTCAAGACCAGTCACTTGATCTTGCTCTATTTCTTGCCCTCCTGCTTCCTCATTCAAAATGTAAGTTTCCTACGCAGTTTGTCCATTAGCAGCTAGCATTTGGGAGGCAAGACCTTCCTTCATAAATTTCTGTTTGAGACAATGCAAATATTTAGTTGGATTCCTCAGAAGCTATCCATCCATCATCAAAATCTCCCCATAACTCAATATGTTCAACCTCTTGCAGTTCAATGACCTTAACACAGAAAAGCAGTTGTTTAGTGATAGTTTGCATTGCTTTTATCACTGCTAACTGAAGGTGAAGTAGAATGTAAAAGAGTGAGAAAATGGAGAAAAATGTTTCCTGGTAAACTTATAACTCGCTGGATGTACTCCCAGTGGAAACAAACTCTGGGTCCCAAAGCTCAGCTTTGGCAATGGAGCTTTACAAACTGGGCAATTTCTTTACTTCTAGAAGAATCCTTGCTATCTAGATGTGCACTGTGCTATAAGCCATGTTTGTGTTTCTCCATATGAAAAGGGAAGCAATGATTTATATGTTAAAATGTCCATCGTTTCTCATCTAAGCAAGATAATTTCAGGTAGTTTATGCCCAATATCTAAAAAAAGTCACTGTAATGCTTTGTAAAATATCTTCTATGGTCTCTAACGTTCCTCCTATCTTTCGTTCTTAGAGAAATTTCAGTTTAGAAATAGTGCTAGCGTTCCTTTAATGCTTCCCAGATGACAAAGCTGCGTTACTTGGGAAAAGTAATCTTATTTGTGATACTACTTCCAAAAACAGGACAATGTCTGACAGCAATGTTTTAATATATAACTGTAACATACAGTACACTGAAGTGTTTCGGAACATTTCACTCTAGCTTTTGCAGAAAACGTTTGTCTAAATTTTGAAAGGTTTAGCCAGCTCTAATTGTGATAGAAACATCACAAATACCTTGAAGAACAGGGAGACTACGTATGACATTTTAAATATGAATTGTAAAATGTGTCTTTGTACTTCCATGGTCTTGCACCCCATGGCGCGCACAGCTCCCTGGGGACCTGGCAGCTCGTCTCTGCCTAGCACCTGATTTTACAGCAGGCTCGCTGTCAGGTGGTATTAATTACCACAACTCCTCTGTCTTCAGCAGAGCCATGCTGGGCAATGCTAGTGATGGGGCCCAATGGCTTCAGTAAAGGTCTTTTTGATTTACAGCAATACAAGGGAGCGTGGGCTCTCTCTCTCTCTCTCTCTCTCCAAATTTAAAGGCGAGGTACTTACTTGCAGATGTTGTAAATGCTGTCACCAGCTTTCAGCACCTGTCTCCTGAGCTCCTCCAGGAATAATTATCTGAACACATCAGCCTTGTCCTTGTCCTTGTCCTATGGCCTTAGAAAGCTTGTGTCACACATTGCAAAAACTTTCACGGGATACCTACATCATCTGCTGAGCACCCACAGAAAGCACCTCTTTTACTGTGGCATGATGTAGTCCCCCATCTCTGTCACTCACCCACCCACCCACAATCCACTTTGCCCTGGTCTCCAAAGGCCAGTTCACTAATGCAATATTAGTGGATGAGGCAGGTTTCTTGTATGTCCACTGGAAAATGATGGAGTTCCAGCAGCCAGCTCCCACCATCAGCTTCCTCCATCCCAAATCGGCACCGGTCTGACAGCTCTTCAGAGTGGCTAATTCTACTCCTCCATTCTGCACCCCTGAATCCTCAGGTGGACATTGAAGTCCAACTGTGGTGAAATTCGCTCAGGCTTCAAAGGGAGCAGGGTGCCAACTGCAGTCCCCAGTGCCTGGTGGCCCTTGTCCCCTTAGGCTTGGCCACCCTACTGGGCCAGTTCCCTGCCCCCAACTGAAGGGATGCTGACAGGGAAAGGGGAGGCATAATATTAAAAAAATGGAAACCACTGATCTGCCCTGATTGTTAACTCTATGTTAAGAATTTTCTAACCTAGGTGCAAATCTGGGGCTCTGACTTTCACACCGCAGTCCTGAGTCAAGTCAGCTGTTCCCCAAACTCCAGAGCATCCTTCTGAAGTGCAGCAGCTGTGGCCCTTTGACCATGGTGTACAGTGGGGTATCTTGTCTGCCCATCCAGCACAGTCCAGGAAGTTAGAATACTTGCCCTCCTCCCTCCTGACATGTGTCTATATACCTCTCGACTATAGTTTCTACTTCATGCATCTGACAAAGTGGGTTGAAGCCCACAAAAGCTTATGCCCATGAAATCTGTTCGTCTTTAAGGTTCCACAGGACTCTTGTTGTTTTCACTGAACACAGACTAACACGGCTACCCCTCTGGAAAGAAACAAGGAGGAGGAACCTGTGGAAGAGCTTCTGTTGCTTGGACTTTTATTCCTTTGTGAGGAAATGGGCAGAGCTTACATGAGACATCAGTGACTAGGAGCAGCCTTGGCTGTCCAGGAGTGTGTTGCTAACACTGAAAGCTGCTACAGGCCTTCTGCCAACCAGTTTGGTGTTTGAAAGTCAAAGCAGGGGAAGAGGTTTGTGAGGCATTTAGCTGTGTGGCTCACCCCAAGAGAGAGGGAGTAAAAAGCACTTGTGAAGTAACTGCTGGTTTTGAGACAATGGGGTTTCCTAACTGTGCCAGGACCATTGATGGGACTTAGGTGCCCATAGTTTGCCCTCCTCACGAGTACGTAAGAGCACTATTCTGTTGTTTTGGAGGCCCTCAGAGACCACTGAGGTTGATTTGTGAATGTCAGTGTGGGATGCACTGGAAAGTTCATAATAGGACCCTAGCTTTAAGCCACCATCTGAGAGATTTGGGTGTAGACAGAAAGAGATTTGGTCTCAAGCCAGAGTCGGAGCCCAAGCCTACACTGCAGTGTAGATATACCTGAAGTGCCCAGAAATTTTTAAGGATAGGCCATGAGTGGGTAGCAAAGGGCACTTTTACTCAGCAATAAAAAATCCACAACTGACCCAGCTCAGGCTGCTTCAGCCCAAATCTCAACCTCTGCACTGCAATTTGTAACCCCGCAACTGGAGTTGCCCCAGCCAGGCTCTGAGACTTGGGGCTGCAGGGGTTTTACTGCACAGTGGATGGACCCAAAGAAGCCAACTGCTGCTTGACACCCAGCAAAGAGTTTGTGTGCCATCAAAAGGTTGTGAGTGTGACAAATGAACAGGGACACTTGATCTGCACTCAGCAACCTTCAAAGACGATGTGAGGCAATTTGATTGGCTGCAGTTTATTCGTAACGGTACATTTGGAAAGCACTGATTATTGCATGCAAACCAAAAAGAAGCTATGCGATATAAACTAAGAAGGACACCATTCGTCCATATGAATTTAGTTTGATTCTATCCACGTCCAGGAGAAAAGAGGAAGGGGAATGACTCCATTTGGTTCAGGAGCACAAAGTTTTTGTCTAGGCTGATGGGGCAAAGCCCACTCTGTTATTGGACATATCAAAGACAGAATAATATTCCTTGAGGAAGACGTCTCCCAGGATCCAAAGCGGCTGCCCATTCTGGGAAGGCAGGTACGTGGGCTCAATTCCAACTGTGCAGTAACCATCATTCTTTAAGAGGGAAAAACAAAGAGATGCTGCTTCAGAGCTGGTGTCTGAATAGCTGGGCTGATATGAAGGCTACCCACAGAAGCCCCATCAGGAGCCGCTTTGCAGTGGCTGAGGGGATCAGGAAGAGCATTGTAACATAGACACCCTGTCGCTGAGTCCTGTTAGGCCAGGCAAACAAAGCCGCCATGTAGGGGACAGGTCTCTGCATTTGCACTGAAACTCTGACTCCCTGCTGGACACCCATGCACCAGTCACCGTCTTGGTAAAATAAAAGTGTTGTGCGCTGTTAAAAGAATACGTACATTGAAGACATAAGCAGAGGGAGGCAGTGGGAATTGGCATCCACTAATGATGAAGGTGATGGTCGGCATGTTCTGGACATTGCTGCAGCTCACTACGTACTGTGGAAACAAAAGACAAAGGACCGTTCAGAGAGGGACAGCTGAGAGCAGAGGATGCCCAGACAGTGCCTCCAACAGCAGGGAGAAACCACCCCGCCATACTCAACCATCACATGGACAGCAGCTTCACAAGATTTACACGTGCTCCCCTGCCCGGTATGTGAACAGCAGCGATGTTACATTCGTCAGGCCTGCTTGAGATCTCAAACTGATTTTACAGTCCGTAACTGGTGTAAATCAGCACAACTCCAGAGCAGTGCTGGTTTAAACCAGCTGGTGATCTGGCCTGCGGATATCAGTAAAATTACTTCCCATGTACATCAGGGGAACAGACATCAGAAGCCGTTCCCAAAACTCAGAGGAGACTCTTTGTTCCCCAGACATAGATGGTGTTATCGCAGCTTTAAGCTTTGGGCCCTGAGGTGCTCAGGGAAGCCACCTCTGATTGCACAAAGGCTCATCATTTTTGTCTTCTTATGTCTTGGATTCCTCTTGCCAAGCATTGCAAAATCCTACACAGATGCTCTCCACGGTGCAGCATGGCACCCACTGCTCCTACCTCTCCATTGGATTCCTGAGCACCCACGGCCTCCAGGAAGTACCCCATGTACTGCTGCGGGACAGTGAGCAGAAACGTCCCAGTGTCCACGATAGCCTGGCAGCCTTCGCTGCACCAGCCTGTCGCCTGCTGTCCGATAGCAAACCTAAAAAGGGAAGCACAAGAGATTTCACTAGAGCAACCTAGGGGGTTGGACTTGATGATCATGAGGTCCCTTCCAGCCCTATGGTTTGGTTTGGTTTGGTTTGAAACTTGTCAGCAAAAAACCTGCCTTACGCTCTGATGCAGGATGAAACAAGGTTTTGGACACTCAATAACCTGCCGTTAGAGCCAAGCTCTGTCGCTGCCGCAATTCAGCAAAGCACAGAAGAGCAAGCTGAACTTTTAGTACAACCTTAAGCCTACTCTGTCAGAGCACTTAGGCATAAACATAACTCTAAGTAAATGCTTAAGTCCCATGAACGTCAGCAGGATTTCATTATTTGGTTAAAGTTCAGATTGGTTTGCAGAACAGAGGCCCAGGGTCAGTGGCTTCTCTTGTTGCTCGAACCAAAACCTGGATCTAAACTCCTTTGGAGGGAACCTGAAATCCAGATCAGACCCAAATTTCACCTCAGGCAAAGTTCAGACCTCAGGTTTTAGCTTCATTTTGAGGATGCCACAGAGACCCCCCCCCTTTATTCACTTTCCTCCACAGAGAGCTTGGGTTGACAGGGGCAAGACTCCATTAGTTACAGTCAGAAAGGCTCTCTACGGATCATAAGGAGGAAAAACTCATGCCTGCGTTAATAAAGATGGTTTGCAGACAAAACTTACTCCTGAATACCGATCTGCCAGTAAACCTCTTGGGTAACAGGTGCCCACGTGATCTGGCCAGAGAACAGCTGGGTGTCAACACCGCCAAAGATGATTTCCCCTCCATAATTATATGTTGGTTGGCTGAAAACACACATGGTTACAAATGTCAGACATATGTTACTCAGCAACTACCTCTGTATGTAATATATATGTGGATCGTGGAGTGGGGATGCGTGTGAGAGTCAATGGTTAGATAGAAAGGAAATAAACAGAAGGGTACATATGTTAGTAGACAGACAGACCAGACAATGGGTGAAGAGACAGTAAACAACAGTGAATGGGTGGGTGAGGCAGATATAAAGCTAGATAGATAGGGAGTCAGATAAACAGAGGGTGTGTGGGTTGGTTTATACATGTAGCCAGATACAAATAAGAGAGGGAAATGGAAAAATAAACAGAGTACTGTAGATGGGGAGAGAGAGAAAGAGATCTTACCGGGAGAAATAGAAACTAAAGATGGGTTCAGTAAGCTGACCCTGCTTCAGCATTTCCTGCATAGCTGTATAGGCTCCCCCGACGGACATGGCAGAATACGCCATCCCCAAAATCCCATCAAAATGAGCATAGTAGAAGGGGCTGGTGGGTTCATTCTCGCTCAGACCAAATTCCTGGTTGTCGATGACAATGTCCTGGACCTAGTGGGAAAGGAAATAATTGTCTTAACCTTGAATTTTACACAAAGTTTTGCTAACAAGATCAAATGACTTTTCCCTCCTTATGTTTCTGATCAATTCAGCTATCTCCAGACAAGCCACTCTTCAATCAATAACAGACTGTCGATACTGGGCTTTATACCAATTTAAATTGGTTTAAATTAATGTCTTAAGTACAAACTGGTGCAGATTTCCCATGTGCACAAGCCTTTATTATGTTCTGGATTAACAGGGTCTAAGCAACAACATAAAAATCAAAGGTACAGGCCCAAATTCCTTCCCAGTGTCACGACACTGAAACCAGTGAACTCAGCCAGGGATTAATTTAGGTCATAAAGGTCTTCAGATAAATGTCCCTGAGCAGTAAAACTAGAGCAAAGTGTCACATATTCTTTGTGAGGTAGAGGCTGCCTTCTAGGCAAAGGTTTTATCAGTGACCTCTCATCTTTTTAAGTCTACCACAGTCTGATGATTCCAGAGATGCAGCTCTAATACGTTAAAAAGTATTCCTATTAGTAATAGACTCAAAGAGCTCCATCTGTTTAGCTTCACCAAAAGAAAGTTAACAGGGGATCTACATGGGGAACAAATATTTAATAATGGACGCTTCAGTTTAGTAGAGGAAGATGTAACATGATTTAATGGCTGGAAAGTGAAGCTAACAAATACAGACTAGAAAGCAAGCATAAATTTTTAACCAGGAAGGTAATTAACCACTGAAATAATTTACCAAGGGTCCTAGTGGATTCTCCATCACTGGCAATTATTAAATCAAGATGGGATATTTTTCTAAAAGCTTTGCTCTAGGAAATATTTGAGGGCAGTTCTCTGGCCCGTGTTATACAGGAGGTCAGACTAGATGACCACTTGGTACCATCTGGGACTGGTGTGTGTGAACAAAAATGCACGATGGGGTGGTGCCGGTATCACTTACTCTCACTGTGTCATAACCCATAACCACAGTAAGACTGCCACTCCCGTAGCTCAGGGTATAGGTCTGTCCATCATTGGAAAAGGTGGATGACTGGTTCGGGTTGAATTTTGCATGATTGGCTGGATTAAAAACAAGATCACAACATCACAGTCACTCTCTTGGATTTGATCGACTCCCATCCACCTAGCGACTGAGTATCCAGCACTTCCCAACTGCTGACTTCCCAGGAAAGAACAGATGTGAGAGTTAGGCCAGGAGTTCTTGGATAGCAGAGACGAGCACTAATGCAAACCAGATCAACTCATTTGTACGTATCTCTCTCTCAGGAGCTAGGGGCTGTAGCAGGGCCATTATACAGGTGACCAAGAAAGCCAGCTGGCCTGTGGTAGGCTGCCTGATTGCCATAAAGAGTCAACACATTAACTCGTCAGCCAACAGCAGGTGCACTGCTCAAAGCATTCATCTAAGCCCTAGTCTATACATTTGGGTGCTTTTCGGTGGCAGTTGACCGCTGGTTACGCAAGGAATGTAAAATTCCTTGCATAACTGGTAGTGACTTTTTAAGCCGCTGGCACACATCAGGGGAAAACCAACCACAAATCGCTTGAGGTCGTCTTTCCCCTACACCCCCTGACTCCTAGGACTTCCAGGGTCGACTTCTGGGAGTGATGTGGCGAATTCATAGTCACCGTGATCCACCCCCGGATGGGCAAATTGCTGGTGGTGAAATGGCCGTTGTCAGTATAGACATAACCTTAGGCTCCATTACCTCCTGCCTTGCCTTGCTCCAGATAACCCAGCCCTGATCTTTAGCTCTGATGCTTGATGTTGGCTCTGACACGTGGCTTCTGGCTCCTGCTCAGACCTGTGCTCCTATCCCTGACCAATGCTTCCTCCCCCAAACTGACCCCGGCTCTCACCACTAGGCATGAGCACCCACATCCTGCTTGCCGACACTATCTGTCTTGTCTCTGTTACATCCATCACCACCGTAGCTAAGAGACTGGAGCAAGATCTTCAACTGCTGCAAATCAGTGTCGCTCATTTGAAGTCAATACATCCCTGTCAATTTACATCAGCTGAAGCCCTAGCCAACAGTTACGTCATCCAAAGCATTTCTCCTCTCCCTGCTTGACTCCTGGAGCTTCAGAGTAGACTGCAGTATCACTGATGCCAACTCCTTTAGAGTCCTATAGTACCCTTTGGTAAAGAAATAGTCTTCCACAATGTAGCTATGGCTTAGTGAAGCACTCAGGAAGAAGAATGGCAGATATAAGAGTACAACACTCCCAAATTCTGTTTGAGAGGACTGCTTCCTCTTGCCTGGTTAGAATTTGACTATGCTTCGGAGGAACAATGAACCCAAGACATGCGTCTATTGACCGCTCAGAAACTGAGCAACACTCACCACAAGCTTCACTCTCGCAGTAGGTAGAGGGGACCCACAGGTTGGAGGAGCCAGTGTCAAAAAGAACCAAGAAGTTCTGGGGTGGAGTTCCTATGCTGATCTCACCAAAGTAGGAGGACTGTAGAAGAGAGGAGACAAGCAGGCTGGTGGATTTCTTGGTGCTCTTCATCTTTTTTAGATTGCATTTTGCCCTTCTGAAATCACTTCCAACTGAGGAGCCTAAAGGTTTTTAGAGCCCGAAACGAACTGAGTTTTACAAGCGGTGAGATAAGATGTATGCCAATATTTCTATGTTGCATACTAGACAAAGGAGTCATGGACAGGGAAAATGACTTGCCCAAGTTCACCTAGCAATTCAACAGCACAAACAAGCAAGAACAGAACTCAGATTTCTTGACTGCCGGTCCTGCACTATAATCTGAACTTTGGTCTGTGGAGAAGAGGTTGTGTCCCAGAGAATATGCAGCAAATAAACTTAAGAGCAACAAAGCCAAAAATCAGCAGCAGAACCCAAAGGCTGCTTTTTCTACAAACAGAAATAAAACTGAACTGGTTTATTTTAGTCCTTTACATTTTCAAAATGCACCTGAAGCTGAAAGCTCAAAGGACAAACCATTTCAAAATACTTACAGCTTTCCAAGGTCTGAAAAGAGAAATCTAAACCTTCTTCTATTGGCTTGTCACCATAAAGAGGAAGAGACAAGGGCTACTCTAATGAGGTCATACAAGTACACAGATATATTAGGAAATAAGGAGAGGTGGAAGGAATAGCTAGTTTGATCTGTAAAACAGCAGAGAGAGAGCGAGCACATGCACGCCTTTGTACTCACATCGAGGTAATTGGTTATTGGTTCATAAGCAACATCATAATTATTGAAGTGGTACTTTCTGGCTGGATCAACTTTGTGATTCCTCAAGAAATCCTCCAGCACTCCTTTCTCCTTCATCACCTCTCGGGCGGACTTGCCTTTCTTCAGCACGACTCTGCAGAGAATAAAAAGAATTCAGCAAGGAAACAATACGTCCTTCTGTCACCGGCTCCCTCACCTTAGGGACCTCTTATTGGTCAGTGTTTTACCAGCCAAAGTGAAGAAGCCACTGCAGAGACAAATATATTTGCCCCTATTGTAAAATGTTTAAAGAAACCAAAAGGCATGGCTTAACTAGATATAGAAGTGCTGAGTTGTCTGTCTGTTGCCCATCTGTGTACTTCTGAGCACTCATCACTATGACATTGGTGCAGGGGTACTCACCTGACCACCCCCTCCGAGAGTTGGAGGAAAACCAAGGCCAGGATGAACCACTTCATAGTGCTTGATTTCTCCACCGACCAGCTACCATACACGTGTCAGTCACCAGAGCAGAAGTGAACTGAAGTCTGTGATTTGGAGTCCCTACTTTTATACCCTGCGCACAGTACCCACAATACTGCCCCCCTTTTCCATTAGCTGCTGGCACCCAATTTCCCACATGACCGCCCTAACCCAATGTCAATACCTTCTGTGTATTTAAAAAGCATTTCTTTTGTTGGGTGCTGAAATTATAAAGTAATGAATGCCTTTGATAGCAAAAGCAAATGATTAAGATCCAATAAGAGGGAAACTTCTGGGCTGCTGACAAAGTGAGGTCTTATCAAAAGAATCAACATACAAGAATGTTGTCGGTTTCCTTCAAAATCCAGGTTCTTCTTTTCAAAAGCAAAGGAAAACCTTCTTTAGAATGAATGGAAATTTGTAATAGTAATGAAGGGGCAGTTACATAAAGTGTCATGGGCCAGGCTTTGCTCTTGCTAACCATGGTGTGAAATTGTACTACAGCTGGTCAAGAAATCTGCTATTTCTTCCTGCAAAAGGAAGAATTTAATGAAAGGAAAAAAGTTAAGTTACATGCAAATGTCTTGATTTACCATCAAAAAACTAAACCAACCAAAGAAACAGTTTTAAATATCTTTTATTTCTTTTTATTGGTTAAAAATGAAAAATTCCAAAAAAAAATCAGAATTTTATTCAATGGAACCTTCTATTTTTGTGAAAAAGCCATTTAGTAGGTTTTCTTTTAAAAACTGATGACTAAATCTTTTCAGCTAGCTCCCATCTGGAGTATCCCTGACCCATCTACCCCTGGAAGGCCTGGTCTCCTTAGGAAAAAGGTGCATTCTTCCCTCAGAAGAACTGACGTGTGGTAATTAAGGGCTTGGCTACTTGGGAAGTTACTGAGCAGCCAGCCAGGCTGAGATTATGGGCACAATCTTGCTGAAATGTCAAATCCTACACAGCACGCTCCAGGCATGAGTGTGTAGTTCAATGTACTCCTATGTGCTGAAACAGTGGCCATATAGGATGTTGCCGCATGGCAGAAAAGGTGCACTGTAGCTTGACACACTCTGGCTTGCCATGCATTGATTTAGCATGAAGATGAGGCCTGAAATGAGGTAAAAATCTAGCACAGATAACGCAGCTGTGATTTGAGCAGATGACCAGGAAAAAATAAACCCTAGACTCCACCATAGCCTCACTCTCAATTTACTCAGACTTGTGAAAACTAAATGCTTTGTCATAGCTAGGATTTTGCCACCTTTCAGCAAACATGAGGCAGGAAAATCCAGGATGAGAAATTCCATCGAACTATTTTCCCGGGACGGGATATGAGTGACACCCACTGATTGACAGCACACTCAGGCCCTGCCCGAAGCAGGAGTGACTTCAAGACAAGTAAGTGCAGCTCACAATTGTAACATAAGCTCATGACTTGAGAAATCACAGCTTCCTAACTCTGCACTGGTGCTCAGGACAACTGTCACTCTGAGCCTTCCTCTTCTTCCAGTTTGCAATCGGCAGGGTAAGGTCCCCCTCTAAACTCTCCACAGTATCTGTGTAGTGACAAAGGTGGTTCTTTTTAACCCCATCTCTGCTGTTGACTCTCATGTGCACCCTGACTACAGCTTTCTATCCTTCCTCCGCTGGCACAAAAGAAACACCAAGAGTCCCCGGGGCAGCAGCAAGAAGAGGTGCAGACAGCACTGCACTGGGAACAGAACCCTTTCTCAGCTTTGCTTTGGCACATTAACGCTCTCTGGCTAACTCATCAAGCATTTTTCTTCGCCAGCCTTCAGGCAAGAAATTTTCCAACTCCCTGCTCCCGAGCAATATTGCCAGAGCAGCACCTTCTCTTCAGCATCCCACCCAACAGGCCAAGGTGTTACCTGATGGCAAACAGTTGGATCAGAAATGATGGACACTGGAAACGGAATCAAAGACCTGCAACTCACAGCCCTTGCCCTGGTAAAGTCTTGGATCTAAAAGCTCTTCATTCCCCACCTCATGCCAAACAGATCAAGGGACATTTCTTTAGGGGTAAAATAATGGGGCTGTTTTGGCTTTCTTGCATCTGTGAAAATTATGAGTAAAGGAATGCCCCTAACATCAGTGGAACCTTGCTGGTTTTATGCCAGTGTAAATATAAGCAGGATTTGAGTCTTTGGGTCCTTTATGCTGATCCTGAGCATGCAAGTCCTCAAGTTTTGGAGTCAGTGTGCTTCCTTTCCCACAGACAGAATGATCTGAAGAAGAATGGGTGGGCAAACTAACATTAAGGGATAGAATTTCAACATACATAAGTGATATATAAAAAGCAAGACTAGAATGCAGCTGTTTCTGGGGATGGATGTCAGCAGCTAATTAGAACAGAATTCAGTATGTAACTATGAGGAAAGAGGATATTTTGACCAAGAGGCAGCAGTTGGTACACAGGGCTTGGACTCAGGAGGCCGGCGTTATTGCCTTAGCTGTGCTGCTGACCCGTTGTAGAAATCACTGGACCTCGGTTTCCCCTTGGTGCTAAATTAGTGTATGTGTCCCTCCCCAAGGGCACATTAACCAACAATTTGCTTTAGATGCACTCTGACCTGCTCTCTGTTCTGCAGTATCTCATCTCTCATGCTCTCCTGCCCAGATTCCCCCTTTCCAACTGCAACCAAAGGCCAATCTGCAAGTGCATCCTTAGCAGGTGAGGCAGCCTCAGGCTGACAACTCGCATCCATCAGCTTCATCCCATGAGACAACCCTTCGCTGTCCTGAATCCTCAGCCATTCTGGCAGCAATTCGAGGCTGTCTGTGTCTGTCCATCAGTGCTGTGCCTTGCCAATCCTGGTCCCAGAGAAGCCGGTGGAGGAACTGTCCCAGACATCACTGGGAGCAGGGTTTACACAGCTGCTGTCTGTGTTTTCTTCTAGTCTGTCACCTCTAAAACTGAGCTTGTGTTTCTGCACCAGGCTTTGCACTGGCCACATGTGACAGAGTAACCAGCCCTAGGCAAAGCTAGATCTATTGAAAGGAGACTCATAGACGTTATGGCCAGATGGAAGTGTCGTGATCTGCACTCATGGATATTAGAAACTCCTTACTCATTATTATAGCCTTGGCTGAGAACAGAACCAGGGCTTCAGGGTGGCCATATGGTCCAATTGTAACGGCATGTAAATACAAAGCATCTAAAAAGCACAGCAGGCCTTTCTCTCTTTCCCAGCAACCACGTTTTGTCCTGCTACCCCCATCCCATGTGAGAATCCCAAAGCATACTACAAACATCAGTGGGCAAAACTTCTCATATCCGCCTTGTCAGCAAGTCAAGAAGCAATGTCTCCACTACAGCTGTGCAAAGAAAGGGAATTCTGTGCTGCTGAAGATCTTGAGTATTTTGAAACGTGGTTCCTAATTGGAACAAAAGGGGGATTTATCCCAGGTTCTCCATGGGAACTGCTAAGTGCTTTGTTTATTTGAAATTTGGGCAGCAATGGACAATGGAGAAGTTAATTTTCTCCTTTCTATCCAAGTAGCAAGTTGTCTTCGCTAATAAGGTTATGAGTCCACAAATAAACTGGGCTCCATCTTCACACAACAGACTCCGAATGCAGCAAAATCCAGTTTGACTGATTGCAGTTTATTTGCAGATGCATTTAAAGAGCACTGACTGTTACACACAAGCCAAAGGCAAGTCAAAGCTGTATGCAAGCCACATTAAGGATAACACAATCTGTCCACATAAATGTAGTCTGATTCCATCAAAGTGTGCAGGAGAGAAGATTTAGACAGGAAACAGAATGTCTTCATCCAGTTCAGGTTTGGCTAGGCTGATAGGGCAAAGCCCACTCTGTTGTTAGCCAGGTCAAAGACAGAATAATATTCCCTAAGGAAGATGTTACCCAGGATCCAGAGTGGCTGCCCAGTTTGAGAAGACACATACGTTTCCTCAACCGCCACAGTGCAGTAGTCATTGTTCTGTAAGAGGAAAAAAGAGACATTTCTTTAAGGTTGTTATGCCAATATCCAGAGGGCTGCGTTAGGCTGCACCTTGAATCCCCAGTGGTATCTACAGGAGCTTGGCAATGGTTTTGAAGGGAGCAGGAAGAGATACCCATTCGTTCAGACTGCCGGAGGAATGCAAACTCCCTATCATTTTGAGTGCCGTTTGGAAAGACGGGCACACAGAGGTATGCTGTGGAGGAAGGTCTCTGAGCTTCACAGAAGCTCTGACTCCCTACTGCACAGCCATGCCTGATTCATTGCCTCTGTAAAATAAAAGCTGGTTTTGTCTTTCAAATAATACATACGTTGAGGACATAGACGGAAGGGGGTAGCGGGAACTGTGATCCATTGATGACAAAGGTGATGGTCGGCATGTTCTGGATGTTGCTGCAGTCAGCCACATACTGCGGAAGCAAAGAACATGGGGGGTAACAACCTCGAGCAGAGGCTGCTCCGCGGCTCCCCACAGAGGAGAATGACCCCTAGACAGTATCTGTCATTCCATTCGTCTGTGGGCAAAGACAAGACCCGGGAGACGTGTTTTGTGTGAACAGTTTTATTTGCTGAAAAATGCAGTTTCAGATCACCCAAAACTATTTGTGAATATGACCTGATAGTGTCAGCGCAGGGGGAGAAGTGAAGTGTTTTTAGTCCACCTTTATGAGGCTTTGGGGAAGGGTACTACCCTGGGGCATGTGAAACCCACATTCGGATCCCTGCTCTGGAGCAGGGATATGAACTCACATGTCTCCTGGGCCAGCTGAGTGCTCTAAATCAGTAGGCTATCGCCTGATGTATTTCACTCAGTCTCCCCTGTTCAATCTGTTCCATTTCACCATGAGAATCAGGCACAAAATAACCTGGTCCTGTTCTGAACAGAGGATGGATTAGGTGGCCTCTTGAGGTGTCTTCCAGCCTTTATCTTCTTGGATTCCTCATATCAGGCACTGAAAAATTCCTCACAGGTTTCTTCAGCAGCACAGCAAGCCACCCATTGCTCCTACCTCTCCGTTGGATTCCTGAGCACCCACAGCCTCCAGGAAGTACCCCATGTACTGCTGTGGGACGGTGAGCAGAAACGTCCCCGTGTCCACGATGCCGTGGCAACCTTGGCTACACCAGCCCGTCTCCTGCTGTCCAATAATGAACCTAAAGAGGGCAGCACGAGAGACATCACTGTATGAATTAATCAGCCAAGGCAGGAGTACCACTGATGCAGGCAGAGCCAAGAACTCAAGGCTTCAGACACACCATAACGTGCCGTTCAAGCCCCCTTATTCTATTGAGCCAAGCGCTGTCACTGGTCCCAATTCAGTGAAGAACAGCAGCACACACTTAACTTTCAGTGTGTGCTTAGCTCCATCTCTCCTCAGCAAAGCACTTAAGCATGCACCCATCTTGAAGTAGCTGCTTTACTGTTCAGACCGGCTCAAAAATAATGCTTAAGAGCTTTGCTGAATTGGGGCCTGTGACAAAAATTTTTATTATTATTATTAGAACCAAAACTATGGATCCAAAGTCCTTTTGATGGTGTCGGAAACCCAAACCTAACCTTTATCCTGGGCCAAGTTCTGACCTTGCAAAAGTAATATTAGCTCCATACTAGCAAGCAGAGCTGTCCTTGATGGGGGTGAGCGGGGCTACTGCCACAGCCCCCATGGTTGGGCGGGCCCTGCACTGCCTTCCATGGGCCCCATGCTGCCTTCGGTGGCAGGGTGCACTGTGCTTCAGCAGCATTTCCAGCACAGAAAAGGGCAACTGATTTCACCAATTACACCCTAAAAGGGCTCCCTATAGGGTGACCTCCGGTGGAGACCACGCACTCTGTACTCAATTGGAATGCACTACCAATTGTTTCCACCAGAGGGCCTCCTATAGCAGTGGGTTTTAAACCATGGGTCAGGACCTAGCACTGCATCACAGACCCTCCACTAAGGAGCACGGCATCACCTGCTGCTGCTGCCACCAAAAGACTGGAGTGTATTGCTCAAAAGTGTGCCTGTTGTTTTGCAGACATAAATGATTTATTACTGGGTCATGAGGAAAAAAGTTTGAAAAATTTGTAGTACCAATTGTCACCACTGGACGGCACACTACAGCAAACACACCCCACCCAGTTGCAGTACCAATTGTCTCCATTGCAGGGCACCCAATGACAAGTACATCCTCGTGGGGCGCAGTTCCAATTATCTCCATCGGAGGGCACCTTTTGGCAGTGGTTTTTAAACCACAGGCCAGGACCCTGTAGTGGATCCCAGACCCTCTAGGACTAGAGCACAGCACCACTCACTGCTGCCATAGAAAAACTGGAATGCATTGCTCAAAAATGTAGTTGACGGATTGTAGACATAAAGGGTTTTTTTGTTTGTTTGTTTTTTAGGTTTTTTTTTTTATAATTGGGTCATGAGAAAAAAGTTTGAGAAGTTTGCAGTATCGGTTGTCTTCACCAGAGGACTGGCAAGAGCTCCCTGGCCTCAGTCAGGCGCAGTACCGAATGTCTCCACCGGAGGGCACCCTTGAGACTGCCCAGACTGGCATGTGCTTAACACAGGGTGCCCTCTGGTGGAGACAATTGGAACTGCGCCCCACTTGGTTGGGCTTGCCATAGGATAGGCATGTCATCCAGTAGAGACAGCCGGCACCGCGTCCAGCTTGGGTGCGCATGCCATAGGGTGCCCTCCACTGGAGAAAATTGGTGCTGCACCTACCTGGGGTGCATTTACCACAAGGTGCCCTCCGGTGGAGACACTTGGTACTGCATCTGACTGGGCTGTGCTTCCCATAGGGTGCCCACTGGTGGAGAGAACTGGTACTGCAAACTTTTCCAACTTCCCCCCCATTACCCAACAACTACATTTCTGAGTTATGCAGTCCAGTCTTCTAGTGGCAGCAGGAGATGGCATCATGCTCCAGTCCTATAGGCTCTGTGACCCAGGTCCCAATCCATGGTTTATAACACGCTATCATGGGGTGCCCTCAGGTGGAGACTATTGGTACTGCCCCATTTTCTTTTTTTTCTTGTGACTGTAGGACAATATCATTTCTGTCTGCAACACAAGAGCTACATCTTTGAGCAATGCATTTCTGACTTTTGACATCAGCAGCAGTGTGTGCTGCGACTCAGTACCTGTGCATCTGTGACCCAGAACTGGTTTTAAGACACTTGCCATAGGGTGCCCTCCCATGGAGACAATTGGTACTGAGCAGAGCCGCAGTGCTCTTGCTATAGGGCATGGTTTTTGAACTTTTTTTTTTCCAGGACCCAGTTGAAAAAAAAATCATTTATGTCTGTGACCCAACAACTATATCTCTGAGCAATGCTTTCCACTCTTCTGGTGGTGGCAGCAGGGGACACCATGACCCAGTACTGGGTCCAGACCCATATTTTCAGGGCCACTGCTATAGACAATAAGGGGGAAAGTCTGTCCCTATGTTAATTAGCAGGGGTTGCAGACAAAACTTACTCCTCTATGCCAATCTTCCAGTAAACCTCTTGGGTAACAGGTGCCCAGACAATCTGGCCAGAGAACAGCTGTGCATCAATACCTCCTAAGATGACTTCTCCTCCGTAATCGTACGTTGGTTGGCTGGAAACACAAAGCGTAAAATACCAGATGGGGATCAGATAGTGCTTTGTGGGTCACAGACTGCAAGTTGCATGATAGACAGACAGTAAGAAAACAGATTAAGGGGTAAATTTGTTGGGAGGAAGAGAGCAATAAAAATAAAGGCAGAAAAGGCATAGGCTGGGTAGGAGAGAGCAATCTTACCGGGAGAAATAGAAACTGAAAATGGATTCAGCAAGCTGCCCCTGCTGCACCATATCCTGCATTAGTGTGTTGTACCCTGGTATGGCTACAGGTGGGTAAGCCATTCCCAAAATCCCATCAAAATAAGTATAGTAGAAGGGGCTGGTAGGTTCATCCTCACTCAGACCAAATTCCTGGTGATCTATGGTGATGTTCTTGATCTAGAAGGGTAGAAAATAATTGCTCTAACATAGAATTACAGTAATGAAAACAAGTAACTATTTCATTATTGAGGGTGACTGAAGCTCAAGGCGTTTAGCTGAAGCACGTTGCCGGGGTTGCTGGATGTTGATCTGATTCTTCTCTAAGCAGTTGTATATTTGGTCAGAGGTGGGAGAAACCCATAGCCATAGAGTTTGTACCTAGTAATGGTCAGTACAGCTAACACTATTCCTGTCTGACTCATCCACTGGTTAACTCAAGGCTTGCCCACATGAGAAAGTTTCAGAATAGTCCATTGATTTACGATTCAATCAATCAATCAAATCATAGGGCTGGAAGGGACCTCATGAGATCATCAAGTCCAGCCCCCTGGGAATTGAACCCAGGACCTTCTGCATGTTAAGCAGAGGTGCTAGCCAAAGTTGCACAAGTTCAACTTAAATCACTTTGCAAACCAATTAATTTAAACTGGTGCAAACTCCTTTGGACCAGCTCAGCTTTTGTTTTAAGAGTGGCTTTATGTCACTTTTCTTATTGAAACCAAGCCACTCTTATGCTCCTGATCAACACAAGCCACATCAAGATAAGCCACTCCAAACAACATAGGACATCCATACTGGGGTTTGCACTCATTTAACTAAAGCAGTTTAAAGTCACATCCTTAAGTTCAAATTGGTGCAAGTTTCTTAAGGACACAAGCCCTTATTATGCCCTGTATTAACAGCATCTAATAATTAACAACATAAGACTCAAATGTACCAGACCAAATTCACTGCTGGTGTTGCAACAGTGAAGTCAAGGGAATTAAACCAAGGATGAATTTAGCTTATGAAGTGCCCACAGATAAATGTCTCTGAGTCCAATGCAGTTAAATTAGAAAGATGTATCACTTATTCTAAAGGGGTAACAATGTTAGTCAAGCCCAGCAAAACAAACAAGGAGTCCCATGGCACTTTTAAAGACTAACAAATTTATCGCATGAGCTTTTGTGGAAGAAAATCCCACTTCATCACATGCTTTGAATACAGGGAAACTTACAGAACTTACACCTATTCTAGTTGCTGTGTGGAGTATGAGCTTCAGCAAACTGCATTCAAGACAAGACATTACTAAGCACAACCCTGCATGTTTTTAACCCTAATGCAGTCTGATGGTTCCAGAGACACAGCACTAATGATAACACATAATGGGGTGGTGCAAATGTCACTTACTGTCACAGTGTCATAGCCTAAAACCACGCTCAAGTCTCCAAACCCATAGTCCAGGGTGTAGGTTACTCCGATGTTGGAAAAGGTGGACGACTGGCTGGGGTTGAATCTTGCATGATTGGCTGGATTAAAAACAAGATAGGAACGTTATGGTCATTCTCTTTTGTGGCTGCCATGTGATTTGAATCGGTCCCATTCAACAGCAGACCGAACACCCTGACGTGGCAGCACTTCTCAACAGCTGACTTCCCGTGGAGTGAATGAACAGAACCAAGAGGTAGCCCAGCAATTCTCATATGACAGAGCAGATCACTGATATTAAGATGGATAACCTCAAACAGACTTTTTTTTAAATGCCCATCTTTATCTACCAATCTTGCACCCATAACATTCAAGAAGCATGGGCCAGATCCTCAACTGCTGTGAATAAGTGTAGTGAAGTCTACTGAAATCAATTTTATGAAATGTAATGAAGTTTACCGAAGCCAAAGCTGAGGATCTTGGTAAAAGCTAATGTCATTCTTAGCATTTGTCATCTCCCAGCATGACTGCTTAAACTTATGGCACTGTAGAATAGTGTCTCACAACTACAGAGTTTTTGGCTACTTCTTAGAATATTTTAGTACCTTTTTATAAGGAAAAATTGATTCATACTACATTCAAGGCTTAGGAAAGAGCTCCAAAAGAAGACTAGAAGCTGTCCGAGTATGACATTCACAAATACTGCAGGAGAGGATCATTTTGGGTTTGGAAGTTGATGCTTCTCCTTGCCTAGCTGGAGTGTGACAGGACTTCCCAGGAGCAATGGACAGAATCTGCATCTACTGAGTTTTCAACAGGTGAGCAGTACTCACAACAGGCCTCAGTCTGGCAATAGGTAGATGGGACCCACAGGTTGGACGAGCCAGTGTCAAAGAGAACCAAGAAGCTCTGGGGCGGAGTTCCAATGCTGATCTCTCCAAAATAGAAGGACTGCAAAGAGAGATGACATGTAGGCAGGTGGATTCCTTTGCTCTTAACCATTTTCAAACAACATATTGACCGCTCAAGCATTTCCCACTCGAAGATGTCGAATGCCTAAGGAATTAAGCTCCAGGGGGGTTGTCCCATTTTGCAGAGTGGGCAAGTGAAGCATGGAGAGGGGATATGGCTTCCCCAACTCAACCAACAGGTCAGTGGCGGAGCCAGGAACAGGACTGTGACCTTTTAGCTCCCAGTGCTATGTTATAACCCTAAGTCCAGCCCGTGGAGAAGACACACAATGTGTCCCAGGGAATATGCAGCACACACTAGGGAGGGATAAAGTAGGAGAAAGGCAGCATAACCCAGCCTCTGCTTTTTCTCTAGGACAAGAATAAAATTGGAAGCAAAACTTGTGCTCTTTGTATTCCTTTAGGTTTTTTTCATCCAAACCACTTCAAAATAGTTACCGATTTCTAAGGACTGAAACAAAGGATTGGAACATTCTGTTGATGTGTGAGCATAAAACAAAAGAGAAACAGGCACAGAGGTGCACATACTGAATCGGTAATGTGGAAGCAAAGACTGAAAGCAAAACTAGATAAAGAAAGATCAGTAAGACAGACAGACACAGCCTTAATACTCACATCCAGGTAGTTGGCTATTGGTACATAAGCAACATTGTAATTGTTGAAGAGGTACTTCCTGGCAGGATCAACTTTGTGATGCTTCAGAAAATGCTCCAGAACTCCTTTCTCCCTCATCACCTCTCGCATAGACTTTCCTTTCTTCAGAGTGACTCTGCACAGAAAGAGAAGAGCTCAGGAAATTGATCATCCCTCCAGCATATCCCATCTTGTTCCTCTCTGTATCCTGCCATGGTGCTGCTCCTTCCTTTACGTACTGCTTACAGCTTAATGTATTACCACCACCCATGGCCAGGACCCTGGGGCAGAGGCATAAATTTCTTTACAAATACCGTGCAATTAGTAGCACTTTGTAATGAATGTAAGGACATGGTTTAGGGGGACAGAGAACTGTCGATCTCTCTAGTTTGTGTGCAGGTTCCTCACTACAGTATGCACTCTGAAAATACTCACTTTACCACGCCTTCTGAGAGCTGGAGGCAAACCAGGGCTAGGAGGAGCCACTTCATGGCGCTCGATTTCTCCAGCCACCAGGTCCCGAACAGAAGACACTGATCACTGCTGCAGAACTGGACTGAAGGATCCAATATAGAGTCCCCGTTTTTATATGTTGCTCACTGCCCTTGCACCGTTATCTGCTGGCACCCAAATTCCCCTATCGCTGTGCTCACTCAGCATCAATACTTGGCGTGTTTTATTCCTGCCTAGGAGCATGAAGACATTTGTTTCTTTTGTTGTGTGCTGAGATTGGAAAGCAATTAATGCTTTTAACAGCAAGCATAAATGCCTACGATTTGATTGGCAGCAAACCTCGACCCACAACAGAAAAGGTGTTATCACAATGTCAACACACTGGGGTGTTATTCATTTGCTTCAAAACTTTCTTGTCAAAAACAAAGCAATATCTCAACATGGGCTGCAAGGAATGGAAATTTGATACAGTTCTCTCTTTTTAACCCAAATGGCTAGGTAACACAAGGTCTAGCTGGTTGTTTCGGTTAGGAGAAAGTAATGTTGGAGTCAGGTATTTCATAGAATCATAAAACTGGAAGGGACCCTGAGAGGTCACCGAGTCCAGTCCCCTGCACTCATGGCAGGACCAAGTACCATCTAGACCAGGGGTCTGAAACATGCGGCCTGTGGGCCGCATGCAGCCCCTAAAGCTATTTCCTGAGGCCCGCAATGACACTATCATTACCAATATTTGCAATATTGTTCTATGAAAAAGTTTCAGTGGTGCAGCCCTCCGGTTAACGTATCAGTCTTCACGCAGCCCTTGTGGTGATTTGAGTTTGAGACCCCAGTCTAGACCATTTCTGATTCAATCTAGTTCATGTACAAAGTCCTGTTTCTCTGAAAATGACAGGAATCGAACATCAGGAAGCTGTTCCTTTCCTCACAGTTCCAAGCCCCTTTCTAGCTGGTACTTAGTCCCAAAAATCTCTCTCTCTGGGGTCTGTCTCAGCCCCCACTGCCACTCCTTTTCTGTGTTTGTTTCTGTGGTGTTTCTTCCTTCTTCCCCCCCCCCCCACAGCACTCCAATACAACTGATTCCCCCAGCCTGAGTTTATCAGATCACAAGTATCTCTGTGCAAATGACTTTATTTTTTGGGTTGCCGGACATACCGAAATAGATAAAGAGAGAGAAAGTGTCAAATTGTTTTGTTCAATGCAAACCTTTGTTTTGTTTTTGAGGTTTTTTTCTCCATTCTTACATAAAATTGGATGTGAATCAGTTTCATTTATAAAATATAAAAACAAATGGCCATGGTTTTCTCTCCACCCCACCGAACTGAAACAATTTGGTGGATTTTAAATGAATTTGCAGAACATTTTGGTTGAAACAAATCAGCATTTGTCATGGAAAAATTTCAACCAAAAAAATTCCACCTAGTTGTCATCACAGTAGAATACCCTTTGGGCTGCATAACTGGCTCCGACTCCAGCCATACCTGTGGCTTTGTTTTGGGTGGAGGCTAGTGTCCCAATGCGTTCTGCCATAAAGGAATTCAATTGTTCGGTGAAAGGCAGCTGTTACACCTACTAACTTCAATAAGGTTCAACCCAACCCGTAGCAAATCTAATGATGGGATTAGAAAGGTTACAGTAGTCAGATTCTGTTCTCACTTATTCCCATGTAAATCTAGAGTAAAATTGGTCAGCCAATTTTATTTTCCCCTGTGAAAAATGTCCATGAAAATTTCTTTGACTTTCATCAAAAAAAACCCCAAACTTTAAAACAATATTTTAATTCAAAAGCATTCAGGGGTAAAATCTGAAAATTTTCAAAGAACCCAACTTCTTGAGAGAGAAATTTTTCATTTTTGACAGAACACTATTTCCTATGAGTAAAAAAGAATTGTGACAAAAAAAATTTCAGTCTGCTCTAACCTGGATAATATGGATAGTGGCTTCATGGGAAGCTCTTCTCTTCTGGAGGAGAAAGTGTGTTCAGCTCTTACGTTGGCTAGCACATAGTGACTGAGGTAAAAACCCTGGTGAAGATAAGGCCATTAAAGTTTTAATCTTTGGCTCCCTTATAGCCTTTGTCTTGAGACTTGCTCACAGACATGAAAACTACACATTGCCTCATCTCCATTCAGCTTGCACCTCTTGTCATTTACTTTGTGTTAGCGAACATGATGTAGAGAAGACATCATTTTTTCTACTGAGCAAAACCACAACAACTGCTCAGGAATAAGGGTCCCTAATACTGGGATACAGTGTGATATGGCTGCACGAGCTATAGGAAACTGAAAATAAAACTACAGCCTGCACCACAAGGACCCTGAGTGAGCCTGCTCTAGTAGATAAAAAATTAGTTTAAAAATGTCTGGATGTCTGGGGGCGATTTACTTGTTTGATCATTCAGCAGACGGCTGGCCCATCACTTGAGAGACTGGAGCAGCACCGCATTGCTAATGCTGTCTGTGAAAGGATAACATTGATGGTTTTACTGAGCCATAAGGGCTGGAAAACCTGTAACTTGCTGAGCAGCCTAACTCTGGTTTTACCCAGCAAATGAAACATTTCCTGAGATCATGTTCCAAAGTGACTTCATTTTCTAGTGATAAGGAGCCCAATGTTGAATTAGTCTCTGCTTTGTTCATGTAGCTGAGACAAAAATCCATCTATCAGTGCTCAAAGGGCTTTCACAAATGTCAAAAGGGGCGGGTGGCAGGGTTGCAAATGCTCTGGGGTTGTCCTGGATTCTCCAGGAAATAAAGACCGGTCTACCAACTACAGTTCAGAGCATTATCCCTAAGAGCAAGATCTGGCCCCCTCAAAGCAGCTCAGCAGGAATGGCCAGCTGTTTCTGCCCATGACTTCAATGTCCTATTGATGTCATCTCATCTGCTGTAGCAGAAGATTAGGGGAAAACAAGTCCCCAGCTCCAGGGCTTCGAAATGTGTTGGACGATCAGGATGTGCTTGGGTTCCACCTTCTTGGTTCCATTGGCTTTTTTGTGAAATTGGGCCCTAGCTGTGAAATATAGTGGTTTTGCTGAATGGGCAAGTTGTGGAATCAGTTTTTCTGACAAGCTGCAGTCTCCAGTTTACAGATGGGTAAACTGAGGCTCAAAGAGGGGGAGTGAGTTACTTGAGTTCAGATGGGGATTCAGGAGCAGGGTCAAAGATGGAACCGGCAAATATGATTCTCAGGCTTTCATCCTAACCTCCAATCTTCACTAACTGAGGAATGATCATTTTCTAGATGCGAACACCATTCTACTTAAACCTCACCCTCCCCTGGCCTCTGTTTCCATATCTAGGAGTGCTTTGAGATTTACAGATTAAAGTAGGTGCGTATTACCGAGCCACTAGCCCTAACAAAGAAAGGGAAGGCGTAGTGAGCCAGGTAGCATTTAGGCTTGGAGACAGAGCATGACCGAGACACCGTCTCCTAGAACAGGAAGTCATGTTAAAAGAGGTTGGTATTTAAATGAAATTCCTGTGGTTGCTTTAGCTTTACCTCTGCCCCTGCTCTGAGCAGTTCATCATCAGGAGCTGCATATTTCTTCCCTTGACATATACTTTGAGGCCATGCTTCCTCAGCGCTGTTATTTTTTTTTCATTTTGCACCAAAAGATCAAACCAAAACACATTTGCTTGATGTTTTTAAAATGCCTTCTATTTATTTGCAGCCACCTTGAAAGGGGAGCTCAGAATTTCATAGCACAGATTTTGCAGAACAGAGTCTTCAGAAATTGGCAAAGTTCAGCACAGAGAGATGTTCAAAATCTTTGGAGAGAGATGTGGGGCAGCGGAGGGGCAGGACCAGAGTACAACACAGCAAGGTAAAGGAGGTGGCTCAGAGCAGTGAGGAAGACAGTCCATGGTAGTTACGCTGCTTGGGCAAAACCCATCTGATTGTTGCCTACATCGTAAATAGAATAATATGACCGGAGGAAGACATCACCCAGGATCCACAGGGGCTGCCCATTCTGGGATGGCAGGTAAGTGGGTGAGATGCCGACGACGCACTCGCTACCATCACCCTGTTAAGAAGATGGAAAGCTGAGACAAAGTCCTTTGGTTCAGAAGCTCTGGCCATAAACTATTATATAGGTAACATGAGTACAAATGTGCTCAGCCTACGCCTGTGAAACATACAGCTCTCCGCGAGCCCACCCAGAGCAACAGTGTGAGCAGAGGATGAGGACGACAGAGCACTGCTATGACAATCCATACCTCAAGCAAGTAAGCTGACGGGCTCAGTGGGAAGCTGGTTCCACCGATGGTGAAGGAGATGGTAGGCATGCTCCCGGTGTTGCTGCAGTCAGCCACGTACTAGGGAAAGAGAAAGCAAGGGCAACTTACATCCTGTGTACACCCACCACAGACAGACACCTACACCCTGTTTCTGAACCCCTCTTCTCTCCCGACAGCCACTTCTAAAAACCTTGAGGTTGTTGGAATAGTCACAGGGAGAGGGAAAGAAGGAAGTCAAATGTTTTATTGCGCTCAGTAGCTTCACAATGTCCTGAAGGAGCAGAGCTGTTTCGGTCTGCCTTACAGATGGGCAAACAATCACAGCAATAATCAATGAGTTGCCCAAAGCCGAACTGAGAGGGAGTGGGGATCCAGGAACAGCACCCAAGTCCAGACAGCTATTCACCTGCTTCAAGCATTAGGCATTTTCTCTGAGCTAATTCACATAAGAGAAACCTGCTTAGTAGCTAGGTTTTTCCCTCTTCCACTTTTAAACCTTCCTGTGGTCAGTTGCTCTCCGTACCTCGCCGTCGCTGTTCTCCTGAGCGCCAATGTACTCCATCAGCTCTGAAAAAATGCTTTGTGGAGCAGTGAGGAGAGAAGTTCCAGTATCTACAATCCCCTGACAGCCATCACTACACCAGCCACTGGACTCTCCATTAATAGAGAAACTAAAGGAAAAAAAAAACAACACAAGACACTTCAGCAGGAAAATTGAGCAGCAGTGTACTCATCTTTATTGCACGATGAATCAAGAGCATGGGGGACCCACTAGGTTTTGTGTTTTCATGGTACCTCTTGAGCTTTTAATCTTTTATGCTTGTGGCTTCTAGGGCCCCATGGAGACTGAGATATAGAATTCAGGAGCCGAGTCAGGAACAGAGCCCAATAACCAGATCTTGATGCCTAGAGTACTCTGTCTGATCATAGAGGATATGTCCATCGTTGGCTACTATCCAAGGTGGCCAGGGATGCCAAACTGTGCTCCGAGTGTCCTCGGCTACTGGTTGCCAGAAGCTGGGAGTGGATGAAACACTCCATGATGGTCTGTTCTATTCTTTACCTCTAAAGCACCTGGCACTGGCCATGCTCGGAAGGCAGGTTACTGGGCTAGACTGGTAGGACCAAGTACAACTGTTCAAAGAATATCCCCAGAGCCACTGAAATTAATGGAAGGACTCCCCTAGACTACGATGGGGTCAGGATTGGACCCTGCATAGAAAACACAAATGACAGCAACCTTACCCTTCAATTGCAATTTGCCAGTAAGCATCCTGAGTAACAGGAGTCCAGACTATCTGACCGGTGTACAAATTGGAGTCAATCCCTCCGAAGACAAGCTCACCACCAGTGTCACTGCCCTCCTGCCTAAACAAATGCACAGAAGGGAAAAGTGCCTGGTTATTTATAGCCATCTACAGACTCCAGAAACAAACTGTAAACGGACATACAGGATTCCTGCCTGAGCTGAAGCATGAAAATTGGAAGGGAAAAAAAATCAAGCTTGGAGAAAGCTCTTTGGTCATCATGCAGAGACACACTGGTGCTGCGACAACCAAACATCTACCTAATTAGCTGCAAACCTGGGCATCCCCAAAAACCATGACAGGGATGCTATTAGTTTGCAGTGGGGTGTTTCAGAAAAGCCTCTACTGTTCAGAAGAAATACTCCAATCTCACAACAAGGGTGCAGTTGTCAGTTGCGTGCCTGGCATGAAGAGGTGCGTCCACATAGGAAAAAGCTAACACTGAGTGTCTGGACCAAATGGTACAGGGAACGCTGGAAATGATGGCTCAGGACGAACATGGTGTGTTTGATCAGGCAGAACCTTCATCTCGAGGTGAGTTTTCCCTTACTGACTAGTTTGCACAGTTCAGATGGTAGAAGAAAGGGCTGAAGGGAAAGGCATTTCCAGAGTAAGGGATGAGGCCACCTCCTAACCATTATTCTGCACTTTGCCACCCTCTTGGTGTGGGAAACCAAGGTGGCCAACAGAAGGAGAAAAGGATCATAGGAAATATAAAGACCACACACAAGCTCAAAGATACAAGGGAATGGCCTCCTCTTACGTACGGGCTCAGGTAGAAGCTGAAGAGTGGAGAGCTGATCAGATTCTCCTGTATCAGACCTTGCATCACGGTAGTGGCCCCACCAGATGAAATGGCAGGGAAACCCAGGCCCAGGATCCCATCGAATTGAGCGTAGACAAAGTTGGTGCCAGGCTCAGTCTCACTCAGGCCAAACTCCTGGTTCGTGATGGAAATGCTCTGGATCTGCAAAGAGACAAATGGAAACACCCATTACAACCCAACCGAGCGAGTTTGCTGTTGAACCCAGCAAGCCAGGGAAGGAGAACATGGCACACACTGTTCTAAGCAGCCAAGAGATCTCAGAGCACTTTCTGGGAGCATCTTCACCTCCATTTCACAAGTGGGGAACCAGGCACAAAAGGCTGAAGTGAGTTGTCCAAAGTTTACACAGCCCATCAGACATGAAGCTGAGAGTAAAAGGCAGGTCTCCTAACCCCCACCACTGGACCACACCGCCTCTGACCACATTATTACATCTTTGTGTTGTGACTTCTCTAGTGGCAAGGCCCACTGAGGCACACACATTCATCTAAACTAAAGAGAGGTTTCCCACTTCAGGGGTCTCTCCAGACACCGCCTGGGAGTCTGAAGGTTTATAGCATTGAAAAAAGAACCCCGAGCATCTCGGTTTCTTTGTTTTAAGCGTAAGATTCCCAAACACCCTGCTTGTATTCCCCAGCCACCTCATTTCTGAAAACCCAGACCATATCCCTGTCACCCAGAGCTTACAAGTGGAATAGACAGCTCAGTGCTGTTTGAGCTGAGCAAACAAATGCTCAGCAAGGCCCTGTTTGAACGGAAGATTCTCCAACAGGCCTCGGTCGTCATGAGTGTCATATTCACTGACTAGAGGGAACGATGTCAACTTGCTAGTGGCTAGGCCTACAGGGGAAATAAGACTTTCTGGCGCAGCCTGCTGACAGCATTTCGGTGCTAGCACCTTCCAGCTAATGTTAAAGCTATAAAAACTGTCCTCTCCTTGGCCAATGTTAACACTTACCGTCACGGTGTCATAGCCAAAGACCCCAGTGAGGCTGCCACTTCCATACTGCAGAGAAAAGGTCTGTCTATTGGAAGAATAGGTCGAGGACGCGCTGGGGTTGAAGAGCGTGTGGGTGGCTGGGGAGTAAGAACAGATCAGCATCAGTTTTCAGCACTGTGTCAATGACAGATTCAAACCCAGAGGTGAATTTTTCCTCCCATCATCTGGCCCCACAAGTGAACGGACCCTAGAATGGGCCCCTAATCATGACAATATTTTACCTTTCCATTGCACCTTCCCACTGCAGTTCTTGAACACTTTACACCATACTAATAAGTTAAGCCTCACAGCTCCTCTTTGATGTAGAGCTAATCAGCCCTACTTTATGGGTGGGGAATGACAGTACAGTGACTTGCCCAATGTGATACATTTTTAGCAGGCAGTTGGACTATAGGACCTCAGGAGGTCTCTTCCAGCCCTAATATTCGATGACATGTTCATGCCTCCTTAACATGCCATTGCCTGAAATTGTCACACGTGTCTTTGCTGATTGAAGCATCGTTTCAGGACTCCAGACATCTCTGCACACAAATATGTGGGGCCTTTCCAGACCTGACAGCATTTCCTCTTTGCGCTACAGTATTCAAGGATGACTGCGAAGGTATGCAGGCATGTCAAGAATGGACCCAGAAAGGATACGGTACACTGGATGCACATAAATAAAATGGTAGGAGCCCCAGGCATGGGCCAATCCCCTAACGTACAAGATAATGTACAAACACTAAACAAAAAGATGGTCCCCACCCCACAGAACTGGCAATTTATAGAAATTACATTAGTTTCCCTATCCTTTGCTATTTTTCTGTTTGCAGTGGGTCTATAGAACACTCCTCAGATATTGGGATTTGTAGCATATCAGTGTTATTCTCAGTGAACAATAAGAACTGGGGGTGGGTTTGTGACCTGGATAGGATGCTGTGACAGAGAACCTCCCTCCATGGCAGTGACATTTCCCTTGGCACCTTGAGAGTTACTCACTGCAGGCTTCGCTCTGGCAGTACACAGACGGCACCCACAGGTTGGATGAGCCAGTGTCAAAGAGAACCAGGAAGTTCTGGGGTGGCGTTCCAATGCTGATCTCCCCGTAATAGGACATCTAGAGAAAGGGCGACATGCTTTTCATCTCAGCTTCTCCTCATCCTGAGCCAGGTCACTTGCCAACCAATAGTACTACCAAGAACACTGGAGACCCTCCCTGCTGTGCACACCACAGATGCCATCTCAGATCTGGGGTGGCTCCAGGTGGGTGAATGGTGGCAAGAGACAGTGGGATCTCACGTCATTAGAGGTTTTGCAAATGATTCCAATCAGGGCTGGCTCGACCATCTAGGTGAACTACGTGATTACGTAGGATGCTAGGCTCTAAGGGGCGACAGAAATGAATTTTTTTCTCTGTTTAAAAGACTACATCAATGTGTTCTCTCTTATAAATGAAAGTATTGCCCTCTGATGGGGACACCAAAGACATAGCTTGCCTCATGCACCAAAAACCCTTAGGCTGGCCTTGACTCCAGTGATGCTAGAAAGTTTCCAAAAAAGAGCAAACTTTCTCCCCTCCTAATTTAACCCTTTCCTTTCCCATGGAGAGAGCCCATTTTAAGACTCCATTCTAGCTGAAGGACAGCCTGTACTCTTTATTAGGATGGAAGAACTCTTGGGTGTTTTACTCTTTGCATAACAAAAACCATATGAAGGAATCACCGGCATAGCTGAATCCCAAATGACTGCATTTATTAACTACGCATAAACACAAAGTTTATCTATGTATGCACGGCTGCTCTAGAGCACAGTGACTGCCATGAGAGGGCCCACAAACTATTTAAAGGGACACTTCTTCTGTATACTAAAGAACCAGTCCTAAAATGGTGCAGGCTGAATATCATATTTTCCATTTCAATTTTTCTCTCTCCTGCCATCCCTGCCCTACTTTTGATAGCACCCATCTTTTGCTCCACCTTCACTGTTATTTTTCTCCCGTCAGGCACGTACTCACATCCATGTAGTTATCCAGGGGTTCATAGGCAGTAGCGAAGTTGTTGAAGTACTTGCTGGCTGGGTCAATCTTGTGAGTCTGCAGATAGTGCTTGAGGATGCCTCTCTCCTTCATCCTTTCCTTCATGGATTTGAATTTCTTCAGGGGAACTCTGCCCAGAAAGGGACGAAAGTGATGCCACCTGGCTCTTCATTTTCACTCTTCCTATTCCCCCCCGCCCCATCCACCTTCCTCCTTCCCTCTCCTGCTGCTCTTTCATCTTTTAAATGATTTCAGCTTCAAAAGGTTGGGACTGGGCTTGTTTAGTGGTGCATTTGCAGACAACTGAAAGAACCCAGTGCCCTGGGACTGACTTCATTCTAATTGCAGCAGGGAAGAATTTAACCCAATCGCTCTCATAGTCTTGGCTTTCTTAATAAGACCTTCTTCAAGCACAGTGACTAGCACCTGGAAAGCTAAGCATGGCAATTGACACAGAGGTGTCATATCAATGTTCAGCGTTAAGGCCAAGCCTGGACTATTGTTTCCTAGGACTCATGAAAAGTGCTAAGCCACAGAAGAAAAAATTAATCATTCCTAAGAATAATGCTTAGCACTTGTTAAGCATTACTATGTTATTCCACCCCATTTTACAAATAGCTAAACTAATGTGTCGAGAGATTAAGTAATTTGTCCAAGGTCACAGAGCCTGGCAGTGCAAGTCAAGGACAGAACCTGTTCTGTTCTTTCCTTCACACCACCACCATCAGCAACAGCTGCAAAGTGGCCATGCTGTTATTCCATACTAACCTCAAGAGCCCTTCAGAGAGGTGGAGACACACCAAGACAAGGATCAACCACTTCATGATGCTCTTCTTTTGCAAGCAGTTTCTAAACAGTCTTCCGGTTCAGTCCTGGATACTGAACTGAGGTTGAAAGCCCAGGATCCCTGTCTATATACTCAAAAGGTCCACTGTTGTCTCCACCTCCTTCTGCCACTCTCTCATTCACTTATCAGAAGGTTATTGATGTGTCAGTAACAATTTATGCTGCGCCTTGCCCCAACAGTGCTGAGGACCCTTTATTTCAACAACAGCTGCTAAATCAGAAGACTAAGTGCCATTTTATTTTTAAATCACTCCTTGAATGGAAACTTTGAAGTGATAAGAGGAATCAGAGTCATTAAACTCCCCAAAGACCCAACAAGCCACCAGTTTGTTCCCCTTTATCTTCTATTAGTTTGCAGGCTGATAGTTTTATTGCTTGTTTCCTCAAAAGGCAGAAGGAGGAAAAGTTTGATAACACATAGTAGCTGAGTTCTACTGGAAAGAATAACAAATTATAATTGCTTTGTGTGATCTGCACTGTTTCCATCCCAGTTCTCACCTATAAGTTTTCAAAAGGCCAGACAAAGCACCAGGATACGTAGAATCCCTCAGAGAGCAAAACATGGTGTGAACAGCACCCTGAAGCATGGACTTTGCAGTTGAAGGGAGCCCCATTCACCTCGGAAACCAGGAACGTGGCTTTTCAAGAACACCTTTTCAAGGGGTAAGTTTTAGGGAAGGACTTTACTCTGTGCACACTTGCATGCTTAATTTGCATTCGCGGCTACACTGAATGTGCGACAGCAAATCAAATCTTTGCACAAGTACAGTAAAAACTGTAATAAAGAGGCCAGCTAAGTATTGAAAAGAGATTGTGAGAGGTTAGGTGCGAACCTTACGTGCAAAACCCCAAAGGTTTCAGTTACCATTTGCCCCACAAATATCTGCCATTAAAGTAACTGCAAAGGTAACTCTTACAAGCTTAAGTCTGCTTGCTAGTTACACCAATGGGGTGGGGAAAATGCACAAAAAATGCCTTGGAAAATCAGTTGAGTATGTTCTGGGATTCTAGATCCTAACGCATCTTAAACATAATCCCGTTCTTCTTAAATGATGTCAAACTACAGAGCAGGATTATGCTTAATACGGTGCTTTAAGTGTGCATTTCCATTTCTTAGTATGGACCTTAACTTTGAATTTCTTGGGTTTGAAGTGCTCTTTCTGGAGATAATCACAGCATCACTGTTGTGTTTTTTAGCCTGGCCTTTCTGGTACATGCTCTAAACCTGAATTGCATTTTAACAGCTTGTGCGTCTTGGAATTAATACAGTACTTGTTAAGTAGGATTGCCAACATTGTATTTCAAGGAACATAGGACAATTTTCATCATGTACCCACACAGATCTTGGGCTGACACTGTGGAATGGTATTAATTTGGAGAGGGAGTGGGATGGCAACCTGCAAAATTGTAGTTTGCATATTATTAATTTATTTATGAATTGTTATTCTTCAGCAGTACTCACCTACATTCACCAGTGCAACTTCTTGCTGCATTTTGCAGCTCTCAGAAGCCTCCTATCCTGTTGTACTGAGAGGAAAAAGTTTCTGTGGGGTGCCATTTCAGATGCTGGAGGCTATCTTTCAGTCGGGTTTGCAGGGGCCACTTTGGCATGACTGAGGACAAATTTGAGCAGCGCTGCACCCAGCGTGCCCTATTGAGGCATAGGCCAGCAGGGGAGGAGAGCTCAGATCAAAACTCAATCACCCTTGGCTCTGCAAGAATGACTTCATCAATGACCCTATGTAGCACTGGAGAAAACACAGAAACCTCAAAACTTTCCTTACCTCTCAGCAGTGTCGTTCAATTCCTATGTCCATGAGCTCGAGCCACTTCTTCATCGTCCAGATCTGTCCATCATCAATCCCTTTCCAAGCAATTGTCATTGTTGGCTCCTGAGCTCAAGAGTAACGTGGACTCTGAAAGCAGGTGCTGGTCGGGGGCGAATTCCAGGTATGCGTGGCCCTCTAGGATGAAAAGCCCTGTGTATATTTAAGTTTAATCTAAACTTCAGGGGGGTTCCTTTACCAGGGACATTCATGTATTCCTGCTGCTGCTAAGTTCAAAGGGAGCTTCACCCACATCTTTGTGCATAACTCAGGCCAAAAAAATTTCATCTGACCATTCCTGAATCAAATTCAATGTCTGGATCAAACCACGAGAAGGTGCCCCTATTCTGAGTGTCCCCATGCACACTTGTTTTTTTTAAGTTCACTTGATCAGTCAACTCTTGTTGAATGGCTTTCTCCATAGGCTCTTTTCCTAACTGTGGAAAGGTCAATTCTCAATTCTTCAGCCTATTTCCCTGGGAGGATGGACAGGCTACCTAGGGAGGTGGTGGGATGTCCATCTTAGAAGATTTAAGGCCCAGCTTGACAAAGCCCTGACTGAGATGATTTAGTTGGGTTCGGCCCCACTTTGCACAGGGGGCTGGAGTAGATGACCTCCTGAGGTCCCTTCATATCCCAATCATCTATGATTCCAAGAGCAGCTCCATGCACCAGAGCAGATTAGATACATGATCTGTGGGAATGGCGGAAGTGCAGATTAGCAAGGAAAAGGAAGACATTCGAAAGGTAGCTGTCTTTACCCTCCATACCCACACCCATACCTATCCAGCCTCTTCCCAAAAGCTTGTGGTCATGCCCTGCATATGCTTATGCAACGTGGCTGATATCCTGTTCCCCGGATTTTCATTATAAAAGGATAAATATAAATATCAGCTCACTTAAAGGGAATCTTATCAGCAAGGGCCTAAACACACACTGGAAACTGCTAGCCCAGTGGGCCAAAATTACATAACAGCAGATAGAAGCTGGGTGGAAAGGGACATCGAAGGAACCCTGTTACCCCACCACATGCTCTCAGGCTTGATTTGGTTTTGCAGAATTTTCCTTTCTCCTTCAAGCTTCATAAAAACAGGGAAAGATGTCAGGTACCCAGCTGTACCAGCTGAAGCATTTAACAGTTGTTACACTGGTTCAGGGCAATGATCTGTCTAGGCCAGGATCCTGTGGCCACTAGCAGCTACTTCAGGGGACAGTGCAACGACCACCATAGCGGACAGTTACAGAGTAATATGCTCCAACAGGAAATATATTCTTGCCCCAGGCAGCTTGTGGTTGATCTATGCCCTGAAGCATGAAGTTTGTAATACTCACACATTTTCTATCCTGTCTGACTCGATTTGCATGTTCTCAATATTGACCTCAATATTTAACCATAACAAATATTTTAGGTTCAAAATCTTTGGTGACAAGAGTCCCACGTCTTAAGTACATGCTGGATAAAAAATATTATTTCCTTCTGTCAGATGTAAAATGCACCGTCTTCCAGATTCACTGAACACGGATTTAGAAAGAGGGCATTAGAATAGATGAGCACCTCAGTCACTTTCGTTATTTCATATTCTTCTATTATGATAAAATAAAAAACAAGGAGTCATGTGGCACTTAAAGACTAACAGATTTATTTTTTGCATTATTTTATGTGAAAGATAAAGCTATTAGTCTTTAAGTGCCACACGACTCCTTGTTTTTTATCTTTTGCTGGACTAGACTAACACGGCTATCTCTTTGGAAATTCTCTTATGATCCCTTTAATTCATCTCCTCTCCAAAAGAGAGAGTTCTCTCCTCACACCAGTCATCCTTCTATCACCCAGTTCTGCTTCCCTTCTCTTGGAGATGGGGAGACCAGAGCTGAACAAATCAGTTCATTTGAGAGCCATCCAGGCAATTTGGCCACACAACACTCATTCATTTCCAAGGGAAGTGGGTGGATGAATCACAGTCTGCTTTCACAATCTCAAATAGCATCCCAGGTTTGGCTGTAGTGTTAATTAAGAAAATGCCATAACTGCACAGTACTATTTTCAATTCCTATCTTTAGAACACATCACTCACTTTTCTGAGCATTACCATACAGTGAGTCAGGGTTTTCACCAAGTTGTCCCCAGCAACACCTGTGTCTTTTCCATCCATTTGGAACCCAGTTAAGCTGAATTTTATACTCATTGTTCTGCTCATTGATCCAGCTTAGTCCTTTCATCATCTTCCCAGGTCTTAACAAACGTGTATCATTCTGTCTGTAAATATCACTGCTTCATTCACCCCATCTCATATCCTTAATATCTAAAACCTACTCTTATCACCGACCACTGTGCAATACTATTGTTAATCTCCTGACAGGTTGCAATTTGACTATTGGCTACTCTGTCTTTTCTGTCTCTTTGCCAGTTTGTCCCTCAACCTTGTGGTAGTTTAGTTTTTCTTACGAACCTTTTTATGCAAGACTTTGCCAAAGGCTTTTTGAAAGTCTAGGTAAGTGCTATCAACTAGGTCTCCTTTATGCACTACTTGACAAAACAAGGTCAAAAAAATTCTGGTGGATGAGAGAAACACAAGTTTCTCTCACTGGAGTTGTTCTGTCTTGTGACATTTGGTGGTTTCCTTAAAAGTCACACTACTGAAATTAAAAGACTCTCAGGTCTCTTTAAAGAACACTCTTCTGGCCCTCATTTGCAGAGAAACCCTGCAAGTGCAACAGTCTGAAGGCTCAAACACCAGAAAGCACGTAAGGAAGTCCCCAAATGCCTTTTTTTTTTGGTCAGGTTTTTAAGGCAACCTCCTGATTTTGGGAGCCCTGGAGTGATTTTCAAATCCTTAGAGGTGGCACTACTGCTATCAGCCACATGTTGATCTACTTTAGTACCTTTCACAGCTGATAAGAAGTTCAAACAGGAGCCTTTTAATAAGTGACAGCTCAGCGTTGAGCCGACTGTAGCTAGTCAACACTTTGGGCCCTTTTTGCACCCCCTTTTCTCCATCTCCGTCCATTGTCCTCTGCGTGCTTTGCTTGATGGTGCCCGCATGTGCCTTGGTACAGCCTCCAAAATCCCTCCAGTGCAGGAGGTCCCTTCCTATAATTTCAAAAGACAACACTTCCCTTGCAATACTCTTTCACTTCCTCGCACTGGAACCAACGGCCTCTGTATTGTATTATCCACGTTAGATCTGAACACTTTCAGGCAGGAACCAGCCTTTCACATTCCACAAAGCCCCCCTTTCAAAGGCACAAATGGCAGCCAGGTACTTCATCCCCATGTTGCTTTTAAAAGTCTCTTCTTCTCACCATGGTTAGTGTAGTAACCAGGCAGAGGCCACTGCTGAAGAAGGATGCTGTCACGTGGAAAAGCCTGCCTTCCACTCCTCAGCAAAGTCAGAGGACTGGACTAGCAAGAGAGGCTGTGAGCCAGTGACTGATGTGCACTGGCCCAGCTGTTGATGGGATCAGGAATAGAACAGCAAGAAATGGTGCAGGCCACAATGGCAGGATATCGGCAGACCTAGAGGCAGCATCCAGGATTGAAAAATCACAGGTTGCAGTAGAGGGTCTGAGGTACATTGGCAGAGCTGTATGGAGAGGCCAAGCCTGGCTTAGGGGGTCAGGTTTAGGGGCATTAGCAGAACTGCACGAAGTAAAGTGCTCACTCACACTAGGATGGGGTCTCCAACTTCAATTACCAATTCAAATTCACCTGTAAACTTGACAGTTCTCTGCTTAACATGAAACAAGCCATACCCGCCACCAGTGTCATCAGATTGCATTTATTCTGTGTACATTCTTAGTGGACATTAGAGTAAGACACAAACACTCCTCGACTCACGGCTCTTTGCCTTGCCTTGAAGGGTCTACCAAATGAAATAGAAAGTGGGACTGAATGGACAGCCATAGTAATAATCCACAGAATTAATTACAGCAAGGCTGAGCTCTATGGACAGAGCAGCTTTAAAATCCCTGGTGACCAAAGCCCCAAAGTGCCTTTGCTTTTCCACCGCATCAGAAATATTTAGTATCAAAGACACAGCAGCACAAGAAACAACGAGGAGAGTCACATAGGTTAAAAGACTGAGGTTAACACACATGTGCCTGAGCCTTTTGACTTCAGTCACACACACGCACACAAAGGAAGGAAATCAATATAATCCACTCTTTAGAATCAGCGTGTTCCCTAAATCCACTCCCTAGCTTTCATTTCCCAGCTTCTAATTCCCTTAATGTCCGCCCTTTTGGCCCTACTTGGTAACAGGAGTCCAATCCCCCTCAGCTACCCGCACATAACACTCAACTTCAGATGAGCCAAGTCTGGTCGAAGGATAAACTCTACACACAGGCTGCAAGAACGCCACAATAGGTGAACTGAAATTACTGCCAGGGAGCTGATGAATGGTACTGAACAGTAAGGGTGAAGCCAGACTGGGCTGGATGGCATCATGCTTACAGAAAACAAGTGAGAAACAGTTGTAGAGATGATTAAGAGCAATTATATTAATATCACCTACCTCTTGTTTTGTTATTTTTAATCCATAGATCTTGAAGCGCTTTTCAAAGGAAAGTGGTATCATTATACCCATTTCACAGATGAAGAAACTGAGGTGTGGGGCCCCTAGTCACCCATCAGCAGAGCTGTAACTAGAATCCAGATCACTTGAGAGCTAACCAGTGAACCACACTACACATCGGGATAAAAAGAAACAACTTACTACTTGGAGCACACATATCTTCACCTGCCCCACTGTGGGGCAGAAGGGAATCTGGCATGAGAGGTACAGCAACAGTCCCCTCTCTCGAGTGGCAGAGAGGAGATTCTGAGGGCTAGAGGTATTTAGACAGCCGCTTCCCACTGGAAACAACGACAGCAACAGCTGGGAATTTCTTCCAGTGGACTAAGTGGCCTACATAACAACACTTAGCGTTTGTGTAATTGCTTGTGTGTTCAAAACCGCTTGGTAAACAACCAAAATACACAACACCCCTGCAAGGTAGAGGTGGTAGCAGTCAGACAGAGGCAGCTATAGTGCCTCTATCCCGAGAAGTGCTGGATTTCCCATTAGGCACTGTAGGCACAGAGCCTAGGGCCTACGAAATTTTTAGGGCCTACGAAGGAGGGAAAAAATTAAAAAAGCAGAAAAAAATCACATGGTTTAGCATGAATAGTTTAAAGTGCATCACGTCTATTGATGTAATTCAGTTGGCGTTTACCCCTCTTTTTGCACATTTCAGAGTGAAAGTGCCTAGGACCTATGAACACCAAAATCCAGTCCTGATCCCAAGAGAGAAAAGAAGGCCCTAACACTGTAGAAAAACAGCTGGAAATAGAGACTGTCCTTAAGGTGAGACCTACTGCCCTGGCAATTATATGAAGAGATGGCAAGAGAGAGCAACCCACTGCTTAGCTTTAAAACACAAAGCAAACACACTTGGAAAGTTAAGTCAGTCAGTCACCTAAAGAAAATCTCCTCCTGCTGAGGGCCCCTTGGGGACATAAGGTCTTTTTTATGGTACTAGCTATGCACCAAATAAAAAACCGAGTGCAGGGTCAATCTCAGAGGAAGCCCTTCACCCACAGAAAAAGCCTTGGGAGTTAATGAAGTCAATTCAAATCAGGGGGCTAATTCCCTTTTGTGTCAGTTAGCACATGGGGCCTCACAGGTACTCACTCCTTCACAATGCTGAGAACGTCCCACATCTGACCACTAAAGGAAGCTGTGAGGTAGGATAACACCACCATCACAACTTAACATGGAAACCTCATCACCAAAGTTTCAGGTCCCATAAGCTGTAATACAGTAGAGCTCATGCCATGCTCCATGAAGTGTTCTCCTGGGAGCAGAAATCAAGGCAACAGGAACCTGGGAGAGGACTCTGTCCATGGAAGATTTTGCACTTACGAAGCTGCCCACAGAATGAAAAAGAAGGGGAGCCCCTGGTCTAATACATTCCCAACTAACTTGAGTCAGATGACCATACCTGCATCTCCCTCAACCCCACAAATAGCTGACTGCTTTAAGAAACCTCTATCCATCCACAGCGTGGCCGATTGGTTCTCCCTCTTGGTCTGCAGAGTTTTCTCTCCATCCCCTTAAATTTCCCCACCCAGCTTGAAAGCTGAACTTGACCTTCTGTGCTATGGACACCAGTTCTGATGAGCATCACATGGCAAATTCACTTCTACTCAGCCGGCCACAACCTAGAGCCAACCTGCCTGCTGGCGCTTCTCTCTTGAACCCTTTCATAGGAGCTGCTGTGACACCTCACGAGCAAAGTCACAGCACTCTCTTACCAAGGGCGCCATAAGGAAGGAAGAATCCCAGAGACACTAAAGCAAGACATAGGCAGACTGCAATTTGTAAAAATCAAAAGTCATGTGGATTGAATCAGAACCACCCAGGATGGAATCAGAGACTTCTTTCCTAACCACAATGATAACAGAACTTCTAGCTACTTTGTCTCCCATTTTAACAGGAGCCTCATCCATTATCAACTCCTATAAACTGAATCAGAGGTTTGGTAAGGCAACAGGTCCAAGTATCTCCCAGTACTTATGTGGCCTTCATCACCACAGTATCCTAATCACAGGTGCCTTACACCCCTGTCAGGTAGGGAAATCTTATCCCCTTTTATAGATGGGAAACTGAGGAATGGGGTAAAGTAAGTGACTTGCCCAGTGCCACCCAGGAAGCCTGTGGCTGTGATAGGAATTAAATATCTCTCTCCCTAATTCCAACACAATGTCCTAGCCACTAGACCATCCAAATGGCATTCCAGACCAGGGCACATTAAGGGGTCCAGCCTGTGTAGGTGCACTGGGGAGAAAGCCCCTCACAGCTGGCTTGTTAATAATCCAAACCTAGAAGAGATGTCTGATTGACTGCAGCCACTTGGCTGATTTCCAGTTTTGGAAATACCCATTCAGACACTTAGGCTGCTCACCTCCCCCTCACCCACACACATGCTCAAAAGATAAATTACTATGACAGGAAACTCCATGATACGGCCCCAGGCCTCACCTTTGCTGTAGCTCATTTGACTTCTCCCAAGACAGGCAAGAACTTAGCTTTTCGGATGAGTGGCTTTGGATACAGGTAAAGGAACCCAGTGTTTCTGCAAAAGGCAATGAAGGCCACTCCCTTTTCAGTGGCAAAGGACAGGGTCTGAGCTATCTTACACCAATGCCAGGAGCTATACTGATCCTTCATGTAACACCATTAAAGTTATTGAGGCTGCAACTAGGAAGACTTTGGCCTGATGGTCAAGAAATTGTCGTCTTCTATTGCAGTCACGTCAGGAAGGCTTCATTCCTACGAGCACTAAATGAAGATACACTGCCTCCATCATTTATAATTCCCTCCACTTGGAGTGGCTGCCTAACTTCATACAAGCAATTCTAGACTGCTAGGGCTGGGTCAGGTTCCAGACAGGAACCTGCCCCTTATCCACACACTCCATGTCAGCATTCTCCACGGCTCACAAGTACATACAGAGCATTGCCACAGCAGTTCACTCGTGCTAGCACATTGGGAAGCTTACGCTCTAGATGCTGATATCTCGGAAGACCAGTGCAGACATATCAGGATGCTTGTAGAGAAACACGCATCATGGCGAACACACACCTGAATGCTCCATGGTGACCCTCGTGACATTTTGCCATTTGTCCTACACCATCAGGGATACAGACACCAGACCTACCACTCCCAATGACAGAATGTGGTCAGAGAACATCACCCAAAGTCACTGCCCATAAATTACTGAGTGAAAGAAAATGGCATTAGCCTTTTAAGCGCTTTACCACCAGATCCCTTCTGCCAAATGAGTGGATGCATGACAAACGGCTTGAAAGATTTTCTGCCCTATCTCAGTCCTTCTCATCCTTCACTCTCAGCCTTTCATCTCCACCAGATGATCTGGTAATCCTGGGACTGCTACAAGCAGGCCACCCCCCAATTTTCATTTATTACATGTTCTTAAAGAAATCCACACTTCTAAACCGACTTAGAATTACCAGCAGATGCCAGATGCTTCACAGCAGAATGGAGCTTCCACAATACCACAAGGATGATGACCCAGTCACCTACCAGCTTCTCCTCTCTCCTCCTTACTGTCAAATATGCTGAAACACAAGACAGAGCACCAATTCAACAAGAGTGTTTCCAAGACTGTTTCCCTAGCCAATGCGGACAGCAATTTTTCCATATTGTCTCCACTAGAGACACAGCTGTAAGCAGGGCACTCAATGCAAGCAAAAGCCTCAGGCATGTCCCATCTGCATTACAAGACCTGCTCTGCTTTAAGTTTGCTGGTGGTAGGCATGTTGAAACCAGAGCCCATAATCCTGTCATAACACAGGTAGATGCAATGTCCAAGAACTCTGGTTTAAAATCAGACTACATTCTACAAGCAGGAAGATAGCCAGCTAGAGTATTTCATGGGTGCAACAAGGTCTGGTCTGACTCGCCAAGTACTCAGAGTATTACTGCTGATCAGAGGAAGTGTGAAAGGGACTTGCTAAAGACACTTGTTAGAGCTGTCATGTCAGCAAGCTGAAAGTCTGCAGTTTGCACAGGTTAAGCATAGTCCGGAAAGAGAAGTGAGAACTCGCTCTCTCTTTTATTCCTATTTTAAGAGCACTCATCTAGCAGTAGACAGCTATTATTCTCTGACCACTTCTTACTTCATGGTCATTTGTGACTCATTATTGCGTAAAGAGCCCTGTTAATCACTATTTAAAACCCATGTTAGATGTGAAGAAATAAAAACATTTTCTCCTCTCCATTAACTGGGTAAACCAATTCAATTAATACACTTGCTATAGAGCAATGAGGAATTGGGGCAGGAATAAAGGTGTTAGTGAACTTGATTTACTGATGCGGATGTGGGTCAAGTCTCCACTACATAGCTCATCATAACACTAAACTAGGTATTTCATCATGTGAAATGCCAGCTGCAAATTTGCTACAAGGGAAGTCAATGGAAGGATTCAGTTAGCTTCTGTGGGTGCTGGATTGGGCCACTGCAACAAGCCCACTGAAATCAATGGAAGTCTTTCTAGTGACTTCAATGGGCTTGAATCAGGGTCTGCATGAATACAGATAAAACTCTGCATGGCTAAAGTAGAATGCTCCAAGACTGGACCAGTGTGAACATCAAGCAAAAGTTTCTACAGACTGGCCTAACAGCTCACATCAAATTCAGTACCTGTGTAACTGGTGACAACCATTCAAAGCCAACGGAGCAACCCCAAAACCCAATTTAGTTCTTGTCTGTAATACAAGGAAATGAGCCATGCATGTCACCAAAATGCTAGTCAGTTATTTCACATGGACTCAACCAAATACGTGAGAATAGGAAACACCCCCTACATACAACTCCAGGCTTGGCTACCATGCTATTATGCTCACCCTTCCATGTTTTCTGCAGTCCCTCCTACCACCCCACTCCAGGTAAGTGATGTATGATACACAGCCACACTTTTGCCATCTGTAGTTCCACGAAGCAACTGAATGTAATAAAATACCATTTTCACCATATCCCCGGGCAACCTCACCGCCAAAAATGAGCTGAAGACCAAACAGATGTTTCATGTTGCCACTGTCTTGGCACTTTTAACTTTGATGCAAAAAGGCATTTACAAAAATAAAATAATTAGACAGAAAAAGAAAACAAATAAATACACTGGCAAATGGAAAACATTTCTGAATACCTACAAAAATAACAAAAGTGACAGAGGTACGTACACATCAGTGAGACTGTGATCCCAAACCTCAAACTCCACTGGCACTCCCACACTTTCCTCCTCCTCCTCTGCTTTTTTAAATGCTCCCATATTCTCCCCACGACTCTGCTGTCTTCTCCAAAGGCTGCCAACACAGATGCCGTGAAAGCAGAGGGCTTGATCCTGGTCTGTAAATGACCTGTTTACATTTCTACTCCACATGGCACCATTTCTAATCCTGGCATGCCACAAAATAAATATAAATAAATAAATAAAAGTTTTCAGAGACTCTGCAAAAAACTGAACAACACGAGAGGAACGGAGAAAGGGGGAGAGACAGACAGACAGACTACATTCATAAAGTCCGCTTGCTGTAGGTATCCCAGGATGGCGCATTGAGCAGTGGGGTGCTAGAGAACAGAAGTCACGCTACATGATACACGGAAAGGCAGATACGAAAGCCACAATGGAGCACTTGCACTCAGCGTTTCCATTAGAGAGGCAAGTCGGTGCTGTTATGTCGCGTTTTCCTTGAAGTCCCATCGTCTCTGGGCAGTGCCCTCTGCAAGTTGGACATGGCTGCTGTCTTTTTAAGGTCAATGACTGCGTAGGAGTCCATCCTGCGGGCTGGGTGGGCAGCAGGAAGCGGGGCACAGGGGACCTGGAGACTCTGGTGCCCCTTGTGGGGATCAGCCTCCAACTCAACCTGGATGTAGTTAAGCTGACGCTGCTGCTCCGGGCAGGGCTGTCGGAAATCAAAACTGAAGACGTTGGATGTACAGTTGTGGCGGTGCTGCAAGTAGCCGTCCCGGCGCAGGCTGCTGTGCAGCGCAGTGCTTTCTGAGTTCATGTAGTTTTGCAGAGGGTTGTCTTCACCTGGCTCAGAGTAACCATTTGGAGAAGGAGTCAGTGTGTCCCCAGAGTCCTCATTGTCCTCGTCCTGCCGCAGCGGCTGGCACTCCCATACAGGAGGTAGGGAAGGCAGGTTCTCATAGTGCAGCAGGGGTGTCCTGCGGTGAGAGCAGCTGTTTATGCCCAGGTCCTCCCGGGGGAGTTTCAAGCGCCCACCACGCCGGAGGGATGCGCCCCCAGCAGGCAGCAGGCCATTCACATTCTCATAGACACATCTGGGCACAGGGCATTCCTGCTTGCAGTCGTTGTTATTGTCAGGGGTAAAGACACGTCCTCCACATTCCCGATGGTAACAGCAAGAACTGTCATGGTTCACCATGTGCCTGTAAACTGGGGTGGGGCCCAACACAAACTTCACCTCCCCCGGCTGAAGGAAGACCTGGGGGTTTCTGTCCTCCAGAGAGCAGCTGTGGTTCCCATGTGGGAAAGGCGGGTGTACTTCAGGCAGCGAGTGCAAGCAGTGCCGGCCCCTCATCTCCTCCTCGCCACTGGTTGTGTTCACGTAGGTGTGGGACTGCAGGAAAAGAAGATGTGTTTTAGAGGTGGAAGGGAACAATGATAGAGAAGAGACAAAACACAGAGGGGCGAGGTTGGGAGCTGAAAGCATGAGTGAGGGGCCTAGGAGAATGAGGAGTCAGCAGCTGAAAAAACTCAGAGGGGGCAGAAACATTAGCTTGTGGGCCAAGAAAGCAGAGGGGTGGAAGGTGACCCAAAAGGATGCTGCTAGCATCAAATCATGGTTCCTCATCAACCGTGCAAACCAAACATCCAGCACCCAGAGACAAGAAAGAGTTTGGTTTTCTCTACTGGTTTCTTTCTCTTATTGTAATGTAGTTTCTAACGGGTAGGGTGAGCAACAACTTATCAGATTTCAACTGTACTCCCCTCACATGGCTCACCCAGGAACAGCTTCCCCATTAAACTAACTTGATTTGGTTCTGCTCCTCACTCCTATAACCCCACACCCACGATCAGAGCCACAATTTATCAGGGGACTGATGCGTGACTCTCAGGGTCTAAGGTCAGGTCAACACTAGGAGTTCTTTGCTGGGACACCATACCATAGTGTAGTAAAGCTTACAGCAGCAAAATTGCACTTTTGTCAGCACGGTTTATTCCAGACCCTCCTCACCAAAACAATTAGCTATACCAGCAAAACTGCCAGTATAACTATACTCTGGTGCCAAAAAGTAAAACTGCTGGTGCCTAGCTGTGAGCTGATTTTGTCAACCCTGCACTACAGATTTCTGCTAGATGAGCTCTGTTAGTAAGTGAAGATGCGTCATCACACCCTGACTGACAGAGCTTTTCTAGAAAAAGTTTGTAGCCTGGACCCAACCTCACTGAGACTCCTTCCAACACAAACAACTTGCGCACATGAGATGATTTAGAAGAAATTATCACAGAGGTATATTTATAAACAGGTCTCAAGTGGAGTTCAAACTCTGAGGTGAAACATCTGAATTTCCACCTATACAAGGTGAGATATCTTCTCAAGTAGTTTCTCTAATGTGTCCAAGGACACAAAAATGCAGTGAGGAAGGTGTCCACACCTGGCTAGGTTTGCGTGACTCTGAAGCAGCAACTATCAGACATTGACGGAGACATGACACCAGATTTAATGAACTGAACGGGTATGACAAAACCTATCATCCTGAACACCGAGAACAAAGGCTAGCTACCCAGATAGTGTAGTGACAGCACAGCACCATGCAAGGATCTGAGTTTGGATGTCCAGCCTAGGGTTTAGCTTCAGGCTGGTAGAAACGTGCAAGCAGTGCACTGAGTCTCAGAAGACAATTGCATACTGCTGTCAAACAAGAATCAGAATACTGCTGATGGAGCAGCGAAGCTACACCCAGCCCTTGTTGCTCCTGCAAGTAATCACAGGGTGTGCAAAATCTGCAGCAGCAAAACTAAGTAAAACAGCCAAGGAGTGACTGACATGATAAGAGAGTCTCTGGGTTTCCCTAGCATTCAATGGATGCATAAGTCTAGAACTCTATAAGAATCTGAGATGAGAAGGAAGAGGAGCAAATATGCTACTTTTTCCCTGCGGCAACAGAGATTGGGACACCTGAACTTACCTGCTCATCCGGCCCAATAAGGGCATGTGTGGAGTCCTCTCCAACGGAGGAGTGTCTCAGGCTGTTCATGGAAGGGTGTCGGGCTGTGGAATAGACTGGGCCTTCCCCAGGGAAGCTGTGGAATCCATTGGGGAACCCTGGAACAGAGTAACCCAGACCTGGGGGAAATTCAGATACGTGCTTTAGAGACAGAGCATCACACTGGCCTTGCATACAGATGCGGCTACAGCTGCACCGCGGACCTCTTTCTCAAAGGCCTCTAACAGGAATGCTGGAAAGATAGAGCCTGCTTGGCTGGGGAAGAAGGCTGCTACTGTGCAAGTACCTGGTATAAACATGCAGGCTAGGTCTCCTTGGTTAATTTTACTAGCACTTAAGTCATGTCTGCGAAAGTGGGAAACACAAATTCTTCTAGTTGAGGTTTCCCTCAGGAGCCTGCTGATCTCTGTAGGTGCCTTCTAAAGTGGCCACTTGGTGGGCCTCCAGCTGGAATCTGACTGCAGTCTGGGAACTATGCTGTTGATTGCCGTTTGTGTTCCCATTTCCTAGGGAACAAGGGACCATATCTGCAAACGAGTGGGGCTTTAAGATAAGCATGTTGCACAGAACATAGGTGGATTCATAGACCCAGCTAAAAGGCCAGGCAGCTAACACCAGCCACTTGAGGGAATGTAGCCTGGGCTTGGAGACCAGCACCCTACACAGAGACAAACTTGGAAACACTTGCTACGGCCTCACTGCCCCCAGCCCTGGCACTCTGGAAACCTTACTGTTGGTTGTCTGCGGTGTCCGGGATAGATCCAGCTCAGTGGAGTGACTACCCCTAGTGATGACAACTGGCTCCTCTACCACATTGATGCTATTGCACTGCATCAGGTCCTGCAGCAGATTAAAGATCTCCTCTGCCCTTGAGCACTTGAAGGCAAATATCCCTGTGAAAATACAAAGAGAGGATGGGGAGAGAAGGGGACAATCTTAGTTTAATAAGCAGGTGCTCTAGTCCTATGAAAGCAACAAAATTTAAGATCCGACTTAGAAAGGTGTCCATTTAACAAAACAAAATTAACCTGGGGAACTCATTGCAACACAAAAAGGTTGAGAGCATGGCAGGATTCAAAAAGAGATTAGACAAGCATATAGGCAATGGGAATAGTCACCTTTCCATTACACAGAGTAGAAATCTGTAAAATGTGTAATCCCTCATGCTTCAGGATATAAACCAAATGCTAAACGTCTGGCATTAAGAAGAAATTTTCTCTACAGTCTGGTTCTTACACAATTGCTCATCAGGAAGTTTCTTCCACTTTCTTCTAAAGCTTATGGTGTGAGCCAGTATTCCAAACGGGATATTAAACTAAACTAGCAACTAGCCTGACCTCATTAGGAAACTCCTATACTTCTTTACACACAAACTTATGATTTACAGGGAAATATTTTGCAAGATTGTTTTAAATATTGACACTAACAAGGAGTCCTCTGGCACTTAAAGATTAAACAATTTATTTATCCTATCAGCTTTCATGGGAGAAAAATCGTACTTCATCAGACGCTAGTTCTCCGTCTTCAAGTGTCTGATGAAGTGGGATTTTCTCCCACAAAAGCTCATGTGATAAACAAACTTGTTGGCCTTTAAAAGTCCCACAGGGCTCCTTGTTTGTTTTGCTGAACTAAACTAACACAGCTGCCACTCTGGAACTTGTCAATATTTACACACACCTGATGTAATATTTCTGTTTAGGTTATCCTGCTACATCACTAGAAACAAAATGCCACAGTTGCTAGTTGAACAATTAATTGGTGCATCTATTAGCTACTTTACATTAATTAATACCACTGGACATAAGAATGGCATACTGGACACAGATAGGATTTTCCACTTGTAATTTCCATTATTTCAATTTACCTGTGGGCCAATCCAACTCGCACTGTCAATTACATCTTTCCACTGACACCACTGGGAACTGGACTGAGGACCTAGAATGCATGTGGAAGGGAGGGGCAACAGACCCCATTTTTAAAAATCTATCAGATTTGACCATGGCTCTCAGATAAATAATTTGACCAATAGCCAGTCTGTACAGAACTAACCAATCACGTGCTGGCATGTGCACACACGCACGCATATAAGCCATAGCAACAAGGACAACAGCATGGCAACAACTGCTGCTACTCTAAAGAAAAAACTGAAGAATATTCCTGCCAGAATATATAAATATATATCTGTCTTATTTACTGAGGCCAGGGAGGAGACCCATGAAGGAATCACCCGAATAAAATCAATTAAGTGAGAACATCTCCTGTGAGCAGGAAAAGAACCAGAGGAAATGTACACACAACAGAACACTATGGCTTCCATATAATTTATCTTTGCATATAGAGGACATGGATAATTTAGCCTGGGCCTTCGGAAAGATCTTTTTGTATATGAAGAGTGAATGACTCTACCCTATCTGTGCTGACAAGAGCTTTGTAGAAAATCAAAGTAAATGCAGCATCATCTCAATGCCTAGCCTGAATCCTACAAAAGGCAAAGCAGACACACAAAAAGACAGGTCCCACCCTGCTTATAACTGACAAGCATGCAACCCCACCAATGGAAAAATCTTCTTTATATAAATATTATTAAAGAGCAGCACAGTATAGACAGACACAGAACAGTGATGTGGACTTTGTTCAGCTACCAGAGAACTTTTCAACACACATGATGCAAACTGGAGGACATTTTTTGTTTTTTTTTCCTGTGTGCCAAGAATATGCTCGTCTCTTTCTATGTAATATACAGACTGTCCTCATGCTAATGAATTTACAGTTCGACAGGCAACATGGTACAGACGGAGTCAGATTCTATTCCCAGTGGGACCCCTTTGAAAATATTTCAGGTTGTGATGACACCCCTCCACCCAAAAGTGAGTGAATGGCAAGTTCTGGGCAATCCACTTCAGCTCTGTGCCTCAGTTCCCAATATGTAAAAATGGGACACATGGGACATACCCCCTCTCCGTGTTGAGAGATCAAGGTACAAAAAGAGCTAAAAATTAGCAATGTTAAACAAGGCAGATGAAAAAGACAATGTACTGGAAAGCCCAGAACAGAGGAGGACTGTAATTTTTTTAACAACTAACATTCACTCACTGTTTCAGGTCATTGTGGAACAAGCAAGAAAGCCCTTTAGAAGTGACCTAAACGGAGACAGAGCAGAGGCTTGGCGGGCAGTAATATAGCTATAGAGGACACACAGGATGATGTTCATGCAAAAGGTAATTAATGAAGTTGAAATACACCTAGGAAACCATAGCCAACAGCCTCACCCTTGCAAAACAACACCTTGGGGAACATTGGTTTTATGCCTCACCAAAATGTGGTATCTTCAGCAGCCTCTCATACCATGCTCGAGCATGGGTCAGCACCAATACAGAATCGCAAACCTAGAACATCACAAATATCTTCTGCCACCAGGGTTTCCCTTCAAGAGCCCTGATCCAAGTGAAACCTCAGCCCAAAACTGCTTCCCTTAAGGTATTAAGAGAGCCAACTCTAGATTTGTTTCTCCACCCAGTATTTTTATAAACTAACAGCCCACTTAATTTGAAGTCTATAAATATAAACAAGCAAGCCACAAGAGTCTATGTTATGTCTCTGCCCTCAGTCAAAAGCTTCTAACCTTACTGTTTGAATCAGGATATTCATTGATCGTGCACATGCACCACAGCACCCAATTGCCAGCACACGTGACCCAGTTTGTAAAGCACGTTTCCTAGATATCATAAGCAAGGGAGAAATCAGCACCACATAGCCACAGTATTTTGCAACTGAAAGCGTCAGATGAGTTTGCTTTCCCCAAAGGCACGACACCTTGTCCAGTCTGGCAGCGACGTCCGCTCTCGAAGGAGAAAAGGTTGGAATCATAGCCATATCGGCGCAGGCAAAGGTATGGCCACCTGACAGCATCACGCTTCTGAGTGTGCAAGATGAGCTCCAGCTGCGTCAGCTCCATGATCCCAGATCCCAGCTCGTTGCCCTCATCATCCACATTCGTTACCTGCAGAAGAACCAAAGCTCACATCAGGATGCCCACTGCACTGTACCAAAGGAGACTAAAGCTTCCCCCCCCCTTGACTGAGTAAAACACCTTGCTTTTGGATGCTGCAGGGAGATCATTTTTGTGTGAAATCACTGCCAGTGAAAGGCCTGAAGACTGCAGCCCACACCAGCTCAGCTAACGCTTTTACAATGTGGAGATCCGTTTACAGCCAACGAAGCTGAAACGCACTGAATTCATCTCACACAGCTGCCATATGGTGATCACTTTTGATGCCCACTCACTTGGGCCCAATCTGAAAAGGTCCATAGCACATGAGCCCTTTTTGTTACAGCTGTTACTTCTCTGACACTGGGAGATTGAACTTCAGTGCCAGTGCAAATCTTTCTGCACCACAAAGAGTAGAAACAGCAAGCAGGAGAGTCCCTCCTTAAAATTCAGCAACTCATTTGCAAATCCTTCCACATGGAAGAATTCTCCCATAAGAGAAGAGGCTTGGTAGATTCCACAAAATTTAGATTGCACTTTTGCAAGCCTTGATTCCCAGCGGCTGTTGTCTCTTGCAGTGCTTTCCCTCCAAGATAAACAAGGTTACCTTAAACTTGGTGGGGTGGTTGTCTGGTACACTGTCTCTACACAGGCAGCTGTAGCAGATCCCCATGACGTTAGCACACCAAACGAGCTCTATGGGGAGGAAGCAGGGAAAGAAGAGATAAAAGACAAAGGATTAGAGCGCAATTTCATCCGTGCATTTGATCCACAATTACTGTCAGTAAACCAGTGGTTCTTAATCTTTTTGGGCTCAGGACACATTTTTAAATGTCTACATCCCGTTTCAACCCCGTAAATGGTCGGAGGTGAGGTGCTTGGGGATTTTGGCCAAGTACTACTTGGCACTCACCCGCACCAGCAGGTCCTGTGCTGTGGAGCTGGCTGGGCTTAGCTCTCTGCTCTGATAGTTGCAGCCTCCTGGCTTGCAGTATTGTTCAGGTTTGGTCCTGCCCATCAACTAGATGAAATTTGTGTGAGTGGAATCGTAACCTGGCTTATGGCCTGCAGTGCAACTCACTCAAGTCTGACCTACCAGAACTCCTGCCATCACGACAGCTGTGCCAAATCCGAGGGGCACTCGGACCCCAGAAGATGCAGTGCCTGGAAATGGGAAGTCAGCCCGCCAGGTCAGGAGCTCCCACGTGACCCTTTGAAAAACACTGGAGAGCCACTGGGCCCTGACCCAGCGGCCGAGAAATACCGGGGTAGACCTAGCCTTGATACAATGCTTCTGAAATCATCCGTGAGGAAAGGAGAAAGTTCATAGACCTTTAATTTCACTTGATTCTTACCTGGTTGAGGCCATTAGATGACTTTTGAGGGCAGGGAGGGGTTCCCGCTTTATCCCCACACTCCTCTGCTGAGTGTCATGGTAACCAGGATGCCAAGAAGTCACCTACAGCTCTGTTGAAACTGTCCCATGTTTTACCTGACAAAAATACAATTAAAGAGATTGGCAGAGAAAAGAGCGAGCTAGGTTTCTCTCATAACACTATGACTTGTTCTAAAAAGTTCAGAAACACATACAACATGTACAAATTATTGCTTTAATTTCCATTTGTGTGACACTCTGCGTGAACAAATCCAGTGGAGACGTGGCATATATAAAACCCACTTTGGTGGTAATTTACAAGGCAGGTATAAATGGGCTAATCCAGAACTCATTAGGTAAGCAAAGTGAGAGGTTTATCAGCAAGAAATGCAACGAGCAAAGCACGTTGCTTCTGACATTTGCTTATACCCTCTGACTGGCTGCTTCCCCCCACCCACACACACACTCCATGCCCCTCTTGGTTTGTAACTGACACTCACTTTTCCTGTTCAGCACAAGGTACTTCACTCTGCCAATTTAGTGCACTTCACTCTTGAATTTGGCATAGACCTTCAAGGGAGCTGCTCCCCTTCACAGCAGAATGAATGAGGAATTAGCTCCACATGGCTCATAAATGAAGTGGGGTTGGAAATGCAGTTGGACGAATGAAATTTCAGACAAAGAACATAAGTAACTTTCTTTTCATTGAACAATGTTAGACAACTTCTCTTCAAAAATAAGAAAAATTGTGTGTCTCAGTTACGGGACCTTGGTCCATCATTGGTTTCTTGGGACTTAGCCACTCCTACACATAAATAAATGATAATACTCGTATTCAATAAATACCAACAAGGAGAATAGAAATCACATGAATCTGATGCTTTAGGGATCTGGATTAGACAGAGGAGGCTCAAGAAAGTTCAGAGAGCAAGAAGTTATGGAAGCTAATAGACACAATAGCTATTCTATTTTGGACCGCAAAAAAAGAACAAATTCCTGGTAAACACAAAACTAAACAACTATTCAATAATTGCCAGAGAATGCAAATGTCAGAGTACAAGAAGTGTAAATATTAGTAACAGGAAAAATACACCACAGACTTTACTGAACTCAGCGTCAGCTCTGGGGTTCCAGAATCAGACCCAGTCACCGCCAAAGGATGTCTGGTGTTATTCAGACAAGGAATGTTAATTTAGCAATCCAAAGCGCCAGAGTAAATCCATATGGATAACCAGCCTGACATTACAACTATAAATCAAATGAAGATGCTATTGGGAATCTCCAACTCTGACACGCAAGAATCAGTCTCATCAGTTACTCCAGATGAGCAAGACTTCAGACCAGTCTTTTAGGCAAAAGTGTATCTTCAAACCCACATGTATGTCTTGTAAGCCCCTTGTATGCAGAGACCACATACAGCCAGCTCCCTCCACTGAAATAATTCACAATAGTTCCTCTAATGCCTCTTTGTGTAAACTTTTCCTCTATTTGTCATGTGTGAGAAATTTGGGTTAAAAACAATTATGTGAAATAATGACATACCTCCTCTTTCTGCAAAGGTGGTAGGTGAGAAAATTCAAATAATCCAACGTCCACTTTAGAGTGACATTTTTTCAAGTTTTACACATAGATGACAATTTTATCTAATAGCTGATCATTCCTTCAAGGTGTTTACAAATAAACACACACTTCTAATTTAAATAACCTGATATGCATGGCGTGTTACATCTTCGGTGCTAATTCACTTCACTGCTTTATTCTGTTTCCAAAATTACCATAGACCCTATGTTTACATGCAACACACAGATGGAGAGCTGCAGTCACTCCTCATTAGCAGCAATGGATGCACAACTCAGCTGAAAGCTTTCCGTTTGCAAGCCAACTGACAAGCAGCATCGAACATTTGAGTGAATAATCTTCCAACTGGCACAAGGCTATCAGCAAAGACACCATGTTAAGATAGATGCCAGCCCTGAAGCAAAATGTAAATAAGTCACAGTATTTCAGGGGTCTTTAACCCTTATTTATTGTTTCTTCAAACCCCAATCTGAAGGCACAATCTACATTGCATGATTGCAGCACATGTAGGCACAGCCAAGCCGGTTTGAAAACAGCACTGTAACCACCTGCGGTGGCATAGACTAGTCACCTATCCAGAGCCTCGGGAGGGATCACGCTCCAGCAGTTAGCTCATGCTGACACCCATCCTGCCTCGACCACACTGCCATCTCTAGGGGCCTACCTCAGGCATCCCAACACTTGCTGCAATCATGCCTTCCCAACATGACATGGGCATAACCTGCACGAAATGCAGCATCTAGTCCAGCCATTTGTATCTGGAAGCAAGGTACACACCACGTCCAAGCTCAAAAACTTTCACTACCATCTTAACCATGAGAATTCAGATCCATATCTCCTTCATGGACTCCCCCAAACTTCAACTCATCTCTTTCCATTTGACAGACGGTTTTCTTCTGCTCCCTGAGTCTCTTACATTTCTGTCCAGCATTCCCTGTCTCCCCATAGCCAACGGCAGAGCTGTCTGTCCACCCGTAATTGACAACTTAAAAGACTCAAGTCCATCCATTGGCCTCTTTACCACAACATCTTGCATGTACCTCTTTGGAAATTCCCACGTCCTGATAGTATCTCATGCGTGAAGTTGCACAACGCAAGAGCGAGAAAAACACAGTTAGTCATACGATTCAAAAGCAAGCAATTTGAGCAATGAGTTGAGTACAGCAAACATTCCCCTGGAGGCCACCTTGCATGCAAAAAGTGCCATGTAGCACAGGAAGCCACATGACCCACAACAAAACTGTTGGCACAGAGCACAGCGCAGTGAGCCCCTCAAATTCACCCTTGATCACAAGGGCAGCTAGCAAAACTTCAGAGATTTGGAGTGGTGAAAAGTAGGGACAGGGCAAGATTTGTCCTGTACCAGTGCCCCAAGCCTGGCTTGGGAAGGACGATGGGTGCCTGAAGCCCTGGCTTGCTTGGAATGGCAGAAAGAAAGGTAGTGACACGACAGGGATGGTGGATAATAAATGGGATATAGAGTAGGTGATGAAAGATGGGGATGGGCAGCAGGGTAATGCAGAAAAGCACATTTGCGGGAGGTATGAGCCCTGGTAAGTGTGTGCGTAAGAAGTAGATTGGAAGGGAGGTAGTGAAAATCAACTGGGGGGTAGTGCAAGGGGGGGTTGCATGGATTAGGTTTGGTGCAGGAGATCCAGGGAGTTAACAGGACAGATAAGATGGGGTCAGTGCAGGAGATATTGGGGATCAAGGAACAGAGACACTGGTGGGGGCTGCAAGAGGGGTAACAGGATCAGCGAACAGAGATATGGGCGGCAGGGCAGCAGAAGGGATAACAGGATCAGGACAAAGACACTGGGGGGATCAGTGTGAGGGATAACAGGGGTTAGGTTTGGTGCAGCAGGTCCCGAGAGTTAATAGGAGGGATAAGATGGGGTCAGTGTAGGAGACA
>ML682081.1:3406394-3518068 GCA_007922195.1 Podocnemis expansa | reverse complement strand
GGACAGACAGGCGGGGGGCAGTGGGGGGCAGTGGGGGGGACAGGGACGCTGGGGGGCAGTGGGGAGCAGGACAGACAGGCGGGGGGGCTGAGGGGAGCAGGACAGACAGGCGGGGTCAGGCCGGGGCGCCGGGGGTGCCGGTACCTGCGCGGCGGCGATGCGGGGCGGGGCGGCCCGGGGTCTCCGGGCTCCCGGCTCCGGGCCCCGCCAGCGCCGCCCGCCGAAGTGGGGCCGGGCCCGGGCCCCGGGAGCAGCGAGTCGGGCAGGCGCGGCCTAGAGCGTCGGCCGATGGGCGGAGCCGAGCAGCGAGGCCGCGCGGCCGCTAGGGGGCGCTGGAGACACGCGCCGGGCCTCCGGCGGGGAGGCGGGGCCGAGGGCGGGGCTTGGCGAAGGGGCGGGGAGTGGGCGGGGCCGGCCGCTGGCACGTGGGGCAGGGGTGATTTCAGGGGGCAGCTAAGGGTGAATTTTTGCGCCTAGGGAGAAAAAGCTGCTGGAGGAGGGGTGGGGATGGGGATCCCACCCTGCGCTCAGCACCTAGCTCATGCCCTAGCAGTGCACCTACAGCTCCCAGCCCTGCTCCCCCAAGACAGAAAAGCCCCATGTGTGCCCCCCCAGCACATACAAAATAAACACACACCATCTGTGCCTGCTTCAGAGGGACCATCCCCTTCTTCTAGCAAAATATCACTAACCGTCAGCCAAAACTTCCCTTTGTCCCTAGGGATTTTGATGCAATTAAAAGGTGTGTCCGTTTTTCCTTTCTATAGATCCTGTTTATAGCCTGCACATCCATAGGCGCTCCAGCAGCACCAGTAATGTTTCAAATAATTACTAGGCGGTCACTCACGTATCATGCATTAGATAAAATTAATTGTATTTTACAGTAGTCACTTCCAATTCTAAAGTGCCATGTAGCTACAGGCAGAAACTGCCTTTTGTGTTTGTACAAGAGCACTTTGCACAACAGAGGAATATAAATAATAACAAACAGGGCAGCACTAAGAAACAGTCAGCTAAATAATTTGCAGGGGTCTAGCACAGTTCCTTAACATGCTTACAACACAGACAGGCTAGGAAGCTGCCTAGCTAGGGAAAAAACAACAAGGAGTTGTGTGGCACTTTAAGACTAACAGATTTATTTTTTGCATGAACTTTCGTGGGAGAAGATCCCACTTCCTCAGATGCTTCGAAGATGGGTGAGCTAAGCATCTGAGGAAGTGGGATCTTCTCCCACGAAAGCTCATGCAAAAAATAAATCTGTTAGTCTTAAAGTGCCACACAACTCCTTGTTGTTTTTTCACTGGACTAGACTAACACGGCTATCCCTTTTAAAATTAGCTAGGGAAAACCACCTGAGCAATAGCCCTGTTGTAGCATCTGGTCTTGTAGATGGGAGCACATTGAAATATTTCCCTTTTTGCATGAAGAGACATAAATGACAGAGTGAATGGACACAGAGGACGCAGAGAAGGCAGCAATACTCCAAACTGCAGGGGAAATACACAGAGAAAATAAAGGCAGGCCCAGCAGCTCAAGCGGACAAAGTCCATTAGAGGGAGTAGTCAAGATAAAGCTGACAACAAACCCAAACACAGCCCGTTAACTTTCACCCAGTACAAGTTGGTTGAATTGTTTCCTTCCAGCCTCTCTTTAATACTGGTCTCACTGAGTGTGCCTGGATTGGAGCTTCTTTTGGAAAACTATCCTGGGTGAGTTGTGGGGTAGCATTTGGTCTTTGATGTACACCTAGACTGGCATAGGTCCCTTTTTGTTCTTGTTTTTGAAATGTGGATAGTAAAGGGAAAAAAATGCTACAGAACTGCCGTGAACAAATGCGATGTCTAGGGTAGACTGAGGGAAGGGTCTCTTCCATCCGTGCTATTGACTGGCTGTGTGACCCTGGGCATGTCACTTCACAGTTACTGTTATAATATTAGCTACCTGTGCTGCTGTAGTTCATGGAGGACCTAGCTCTTTTGCTAGGTGATGTACAAATCTATAACACAAAGGATCTATGGCCCAGAGAGCTTAAGATTTAAGTAAAAGGGGAGCAGAGCTCAAGGCATCAGTGTAGCAATTATGATTTATGTCATTAACAGCAGCCAGGGCTTTCCAGTTCCCTACACATTGTTCATTTATTTATGGGAAGCATCATGGCAGAAGTGAATTTTAAGGAAGGAGTCCTGCCTCTGTGCCTCAATTTCCCCATCTTTAAAAAAGATAATTCTCTTAATCTTTTCCCTGAAGCCTCAAAAAGATTTGTGATGGCCCTAGCATGGGTAAGGGTCACAGGGGGGCAAAAGAATCAAAACGGTGAAGCACGAGGAATTACACAACAGCTGGAGGGAAGGTGAGAGGTCATTAGGGAAAGGTGGTGAGCAAAGCAGCACACAGTTCTTTTCCCCTGCAGGGTTAACAACAGCCTCCTCTGGTCATTTCCCTCTCTGCTTGCTGCCATTGGCTGTCTCTGTAAGTTTAAGCTAAAGAACCCGTAATTAGGATCCTAGTTGACACAGAGCCAGTTTCCTGGGCAGGCAGATTTTGATTTAAAAAAAAAACCACCACCTCCCTGGCTTTACACTAGATGTTTTCCTTTCGCTTTGCCGCAGCAACTTGCCACCACTCCTCTGTAATGCTCCTGCTGCCTGCGGCCCAAGCAGGCAGAGAAACGGGTGACCAGACAGCCTGATATAGGGTCTTTGTCTTATATAGGCAACTGTACAAACACCCATGAAAAGAAAGTGTCCTGATTTTTCACACTTGCTATCCGGTCACCCTAGTGGAGAAGGGGAAGAAGCTAGGAGCTGGGGAGCATAAGGAAAGGGCCAGGAATACAAACACTGGTTGCGTCTCTGCCCTCCGGCGCTGGAAGGAGAAGGCATCAGGAAACAGCAGGTATGTGATCTATAGGAGTGCTGGGATTCTCGGCAGGCAGACAGGTCCTTTTGGGGCGACATGTTGCACCAAGATCTGGGGAACAGCATGGGCAGATACCTGGGGCAAAGAACAACAGGCAATATCCTGGAGCAGAGATCTCTACGAACCCTGTCTGGGAAGTTACTGCAGGTGAAGAGACAGTGGCAGAAGAAAGAGGGGAAGTGTTCATCCTGTGAAAACAACTGGGTGTAAAATACAAGCACCCCAGCCTCTTTCTGACTCTTTTAAAGGATGGCGGAGGGGCTATTGCTGCTTGATCTCTTCCTTTCAGGGTTTAGTGTGGTTTACATGGACCTGGCAGGACCCAGCAGATGGTAATTTCAGGCTGTAGGCAGCTATACTGAGAAGGCTTTTGGAATATCTGGACTATGCTGTCCCCATTAATTGAACTGGGGGAGTTGAGGGAATTCCCATAGAAAAAAGTCTCAGGACTCCTGTACAGAAGAAGGGATTCTCCCTCACATAAAGCAGGAACTGGGCAGTGTAGCAGCTTAGTTGGAAAGAGAATTTGTTTTTCTTCTAGGTCCTTGCTCTGAATCTGGTTGATCAAAAATTGCTGCTACATGCTGGATGAGCAGGTGTCAAACTGTTTCTGAGCAGGACTGGAAACACTACTGTGATTGGCACTAGCTACACCCCACTGCCAGCAGGAAAGACAAGGATGGAGTGGGCAGAGATAGACAAAATGCACCTCCCTTGCCCCCCAAGTGGTGACTAGAACAGAGGCTCTCAGGCTATCCCCTTTCAGGAGTCTAGTTTGTCTCACACACCACCAAGTTACACCTCACTTAAAAACTATTCACCTGCAAAATCAGACATAAAAATACAAAGATGTCACAGCACTCAGACATTTTCTTTTTGCCATAGAATTATAACTCCATTGTAATATCACTATTGGATTTACATTTCTGTATACAAAGCAGCATAAACAGATCATTGTCCGTATGACGTTTTAGTCTGCAGTGAGTTTGCTAGTGCTTTTTATATAGCATGTGGTAAAATAAAGCAAACAGTCAGATCAGTCAATGTACTCCCTGAAATATATGTTCAGGGGTGCGTGTACCACTAGTTCAGAACCACTAAGTTGGAAAACAGGGCCCAGATACTCAACAGAGCTCAGATCCCACAATGGGGAGCAGGCCTGTATATTTGAAAAGAACACAGCTCCCATTTAGAGACCACAGTTTCCAAAAGAGCCTAGCTTGTTGAGCAAATCCTGCTGTAATTGTCTCAGTGGGAGGATGCACAGAGTGCAGAGCACTTAAAATAGCGACCCCTTTATTCAGGTGCCAAAGTGAGAGCTGGGTGGGAAAAGGACAGTCGGTTTTGCACAGGGGTTGATCGTTTTGAAATTCGGTTTCCTTTGGAATGAAAATGAAAAATCTTGCCATATTCCACCAAAGGGAATGGAGCCCTAGCTCTAATCCACATGGCAGGCTGTCTTAGAGACCTGAAAGCAGAGGCCCTGCTTCTGGTCCTCAGCACGCACTGAAGCTATCGCAGGCAGGTTACAGCATATGGTGAAAGTTGAGGCTAGTCTGCATATTAAAAAATGGCTTTGAGTTTTGGGTACTCAGTTTGAGTCACTGATGGACTGATTCACAAAAACAGCACCTGCTGCCCTATTTGGCATTCAGAGGGCATAGCAGTTTAGCAAATCAGACCCCAGATGCCTCAAGTCAGGCAATGGGAAACCAGAGGGCATGTTGGAAAATGTGGGCTATAGCAAGAAGGCAGTATATGGTGTTTTTAGAACGAGAGCAATGAAATTTTGATCCTTGTAGCCTTAAACTGAATTTGGAACCAAGAAAGTTTGAGACTTTAACATCACAGCCTTGGCACAAGAGAGCTGGAGAAGCTAAAGAAGGAAAGCAGGGTAATATTTCTCATTCATTTCATGTCTTTCGTTTGAAGATCTCAAAGCATTTTGCAAAGGTTAATGTAACTTTTTTGTTCCCGTTTTAAAGATGCGGAGACAAACTCCAAAGGGGACAGAGACATTCCTAGGGTCACACAGCAGGTCAGGGCCAGGAACAGACCTTCAGGGGCCTGACTCACCATTTTGGGGTCCAAGCACTAAGGGCAAATTGAGGCCCGGTGAAAGCAGAGAAAACTGCATGGTGGAGTTGTACCTGCTCACAGCAAGTCTGAACTGAGGACCTAGATGTTTAAAAACTCCAGTTAAGAGCACGTGTGCGGAAATAAGGTGCTCTACAATGCGTTCCCATGAGCCACCAAGCACTTCAAGTTCATGGCTATTCTAGCTTCCCACAGATAGTTTTTACCTCGTCTAAAGGAACAAACCTGCCTGCAAAGAGAACAACCTTGCGCTGGGGTGGAGTGGGGGGAGAGTTGGACAAGGTCATTAAATCCTTTTTCACATGGATGAGTGAGCGCCAAGTCCAGCGATTAATGGGGCTGCCTTCAGAGTGGGAGCAGAGGGACAGGAAGGAGGAGAAACTAGGACATGGGGAAGGAAGGAAGGACTGAGCCAGCAAACTGTGGAGGGCAAAGGAGCTGAAGAGTTCTTCAAAGCCAAAGGAGACGAACCTGTCACAGGGGCCGAGCTCAACACACGGAGCTCCTTGCTGTTGTTCCCTGCTAATTACGAGAACTGTCCACAACCCAGCTGGCAACTGGCTGAATTGAACCCAAACACAGGGTAGGATGCCAGCGGCTGGATTAACCCTCCCTGACTTCCTCACTCCAGTCAAGAATGCTGCCCTGTTAGTTTGCTCTCAGCTCTATTTATCACTCTGAAGTTCAAGGTCTGCACAGCAAAAGAAGCACCAGTACCAGCAAATCTTATATCGCCTTCATCCCTGATCTAGAGGAAGATAATACTTCAGCCACCATGGCCCCTTCTATCTTTGGTCTTTCTATTGAGACTGCCAAGAGGGCACAATTTTGATGGAAGGAATAGTTCCTTGGAAACTAGTGTGAGATTACTAGCTGGATTTCAGTGAGATAGAAGGCTAAACTTCAGCAAGAGGCAGCAGTCGCAGGAGAACTAGGCACAGTGGCAGGGATGCAATGCCTGGGGACTTGGCTCTTGGGAAAGCCATGGCTGGAAATGAAAGGGAAAGGCGGTTGCTGAAACCCTGCTGGGTTTCAGTGGCATCTAGAATACTCAATCGAGATCAAGCCCCCCTGCACACTGTAAACAGATATAGTAGGGCTTGGTCCCTGTCTTGCTGCACTTATTGCAGGCCTCAACAAATAATGTTTCTGGTCACCATGGCAAATAGTTTTAGCAGGCTGTTGCCTAGTTCCACTGCAGAAATGTAATGAAGGAGTGCCTTCTGGTGACCAAAACTAAAACTTGCTGGTGCCTAGCTCTGAGCCAATTTTGTCCACCCTTGACTTACTGCCTAGCTGGATAAAAAGTGAGAGAAAGGAAGCACTGTCTCCATTTTATAGGCAGGGAAGTAGAACCACAGAGGACTGCCCTGATTTGCTAGCTCAGTGATCCTCAGACACCAGCAGTTCAGAAACTAAAATAGCCATCAACGTGACACAAAAGACCCACAGTGCATGAATTCGTAGCACCGCTCTAGATAGTTAGCGGCCCTAAACATCTTCAAAACTGCTGGTGAGCTGCCGCCTCACCCTGTAAATGCCCAAATCCCTTAGGTCCCCTCTAGATGGCATTCATAAAGCCCTAACATCACCCTCAAGCTAACCAACAGTTTGGAGCCCTCACTCTGAACCTCTGTAGGCCCGGAAGCAAGATCCTCAATGCAAGCAAGAGAATTCGTATCTGATAGCTGTGAACCCGACACACCTACAACTGCCACCACAGCAGAGGAACCAACTGCAGGTTACCAAATCAGGGCCAAAATTTGGCCCAAGGTCAGAAGCAGGAACAGATCTCCTGAACAGCACACATCCTCTGAGGCAAAGGACATTGGCTTCTGAAGTGCAAAGCTAACCCTTGTTGACTTTCTACTACCACTGTGACCACATAGGGAGGCCAATACAGCCTGCTGGGGGCCCCTGTTTCATCCACAAATGACAGGCGGTTGGTCAGGCAGGTTCGTCTCTTTTTCTCCCCTACCCAGTAGTCCAGCTGGACAGAACTGGGGTTTCTCTAGAGAAACTGCAGCTCTCCCGTCCCTCTACATCAGCAACGAATTACAAGCCTGCTGGGCTGGTTGCTGCTGCCTTTCTGCAAGCGGGGTACTGGGAACAAGGCAACCCAGTCCTTTTTCTTTGTTTCCTTCCCTTCCTCAGCCAATCTGCTAGGTTAATTATTGACCCAGGCCGGCGTCAGGAAAATGTGAGCTCCCTGTACCAGCTACCTGGGAGGAGAGAGGTCTGGGGAGTGTTGATTAGACTCAGAGAAAGAGTCCTTAACTCTTTAAAACCAAGAATGCCAGAAAGCTGCACTGTTGGCTGAATTTGAATGCCTGAGCACATCCCTTGAGCTCTCTGCCATTCAGCTGCTCTTCTGGCCTTCAAGGCACAGATGGAGCACTCCGCAGTCCAGCCTCTTCCATTTCACATGCCTTCTGTAAGTCTGGTTCTCCCTTGTGCCTTAAAAAGGTGCAGATTATACAGGGATGGGGGCAACGGGTGTCATGCAGGATGGAGACACTGGATTTTAGTCGCAGTATAACACTTCATATGAAACTTTTATTATTATATAATTGACAGCAATTTAGGCAGCTTAAAGCGACAAGAAACTTGAGAGAAGCACAAGGGAACCTCTGGCTCACACATACTCAACTATTCTGGTCCTATTTAAGGATGGCCAGTCAGTTTAGGTGCAGAGGTGTGGTGGGGTGGAGAAGCAAAGCTGTAACTACTGTGGGGCAAGGGGGGCTTTGCTCCAGGCATACCAAAGTGGCTCCATTGAGTCGCATTCCCCACCGATCGCTCCAGGCGTCAACTATTGTAAGGGGTGCGTTTCGATTGGAATGCGCCCCACGCGCCAGATTCTTTAGTTACGGCTCCGTGGAGAAGACCCTGTGTGCACAGGCTCCAGTGGTAGGTAGATGGAGCCTTTTCTATCCCAGCGTTAGGGACTGCTACCTTTTCTAGCTGGCTGCGGGTGCAACGCCTTTTGGGTTTTTTTGTTTCTCAGAAGTCCCCAAGGCATGATAGTTTTCAGCTTGTTGAAGACCTTTGGGCACATTGTTGATCCCAGGAGTTCACTATTACCCATATTTGGGAATTTGGCTGCAGTCCCTTGTCCCCTTCTGCTTTTTAGCCTGTTGAAACTGCTTTTCTACTTTTTCAGCTTATGCTCTTACCAAGAGGTTTTCCCTTCGTGGTCTTTGATTTTGTGTACCCTTGTGCAACTGACTGATTTTCAGAAAAAGGTCATGACTTGAGTAACAGATTATTGCAAGTTATATTTTGGGTTATAGATGGCAGAAACAACTTGAGTAAAAGGCTGCAAATTATAAAAAAAAAAAATCTATTCGTCTGTAGCACAGGGCAAGGGAGCCTGTGGTAGACACGCATGTTACGGTGCAATGTATGTTGCAGGAACATCTATATTGCACTTTGGGATCGTGTTGTGCCTGGTGCAATGGGATGAACGTAGCAAAGGGGTACATTGAAAGGGCACTGCACCTATACCTGCACTGCATACCTATACGCTGGGCATTTCCCAGATGGGAAAGAGGGACACATCAAGGATACAGAGGACAAGATAAAAACAGCCGTGCTAACTCAGACAATCTTGATTCGATTCAATTCTATTCTAATCTGGCTCTGTGTCCTGTCTTCCGAAAACGGCCAATGCCAGGTGCTTCAGAGGGAATGAGAGCAGCCGTCAGTGACTGATCCATCCCACTGGCCAGAGCTAGCTTCTGGCAGTCAGAGGCTGAGGACATCCAGATCGTGGAGTCACATCCTTGGCCATCTTGACTACTAGCCATAAATAGACCTATCCTCCATGAACCCCATTCTTTTTTGAATCTGTCTAATTCTGCCCTTCACAACTTCCCCTGCCAATTGAGTTCCACAGGTTGACTCTTCATTGGCTATCTTGTGGGAAACATCCCAGGAGCAGGGAGACGCATGCATGCCAGAAAAGCAGAAGGACGTTTCCAGTGCACAGGGACGCAAGCATCGAGCTCTGCTGCTGGTGGACGGATCTCAAGCTACATGATTTGTGCACAGCTAGCTTGAGCTGGGAGCAGAGTGTACTGACTTTGTAAGTCCAGTGTGATTCCTGTGGACGGGTCAAGACACGGGAGTTAAGATGGACCCCCACTGGTGTTATAGATGTAGTGTGAGCACTAAAATCAGGCGCTTATTACAGCAGCTTAGATGCCCTCTCTGACTTGGGCCTCACAAGTGAGCTGATCCTGGTGAGATTCCTCTAGCCCTTTGTCTGTCTGGCTCCACACTCACTTCCATGGGGGTACTAGCTTGATGCAGCATGGATCAAGGAATGCCTCCCAACTGCCACATGCTGAAATCTGTCTCGTATGAGTTTGTTAGTTTCTCCACTCATTCCATCAAGCAGCACTACTGATCAGTCACAGTCCTGCAAACTCATCCCTTCTGCTCTTCCTCAGTCTTCCTGGTCCCTCCCACCCAGCGCCAGGACAGGAAACCCAGCCACAGAGCAGCAGCCTCTGGGAAGGCATCCAAGGAACGGCAGGAGTTGGGTGAGCCATCAACTTGACATCTCGGCTTTGTTTTGGAAACGAAAGTGCGGAAGGAAGCCATCAGTGGAACAGAGACGGGGGGAGATGGAATTATTTTCCACAGTGTAACCATTAGCTAGGAGAGATGCCTGGTGTCTGCTGTGTGAAGTGGTTGCCTGGGTTAGAGGGAACCATAATTAAAAACAGACCTGTGGGAAGCTCACAGGAAAAATAAAATTTCCACTGAACCAGACTATAGCAAGATGAAATCTGCATTGTCCTGCTGCACTGAGTGACAGGATGCTAAATCAGCAGATAACTATGGGAGAAGAAAGGGGGGTCACCAGCAAGGGAAATCCTTCTCAGTGGGGGATATATGGGCTATACTCTAGAGCCAGAGTCTATTCCAGATGGGCACAGAAACTCGTTTCAGGTACCCTCCTACCTCTGCCAGACTCCCTTTTAATTCCCTACAGGCAACACCCAAGGCTCAGCCTGGAACCCAACCCCCTGATTTTCAAAGCAACATGTGCCTTTCCAGGGTCATTAATTGAGCCAACAGCTGCCCTTATCTCTGGCTAACTTTCCAAGGTCTCTCTGAATAATCCTACTTTAGTTGGAAAAACTCCTGTTTGTATAGCCTTTCACTTGAAGGCTCGTGTGAGATTTGGTGTAGCCAAACATTGCTTTGTCTGCTTCTGAAATGCAGTTCCCTCTGGGGTGGAACTGTTCATTCCCACTCCATGAATAAAGACTGGAAAGTCCTCTGCTTTCTTTTGATGCCATATATATACACAATGAGCTCCTTATCAGTTCTGCCAGGCAGTAAACATACAGCAGTAAGCGTTCATTATGCCGATTCTACCTACAGAGGCACTCAAATGTTCTGGTGCCTTTATTCACACAGATCAATTCAGCAATTATACCAGGCACTGTATAAATCAGGGGTCTCAAACATGTGGCCCCTAAAGCTATTTCCTGCAGCCCGCAACAACACTATCATGACAGATATTTGCAATATCGTTGTATGAAAAGGTTTCAATGGTGTGGCCCTCAGGCTAACGTACTAGTCCTTATGCAGCCTTCATGGAGATTTGAGTTTGAGACCCCTGATATAAATTCTATAAAGGAAAAGACTTCAAGCACTATATAGGTAGATATCTACTCCAGCTACCCAGTTCTGGTCCCATATGGGTTTTGTATGACCAACTTCACCATGTCTAGCTAGAGACCCTGTAACAAGAATTTTGGATCCATCTGACAGCTGTCCAGCTGCAGTGTCCCTCTCCATGCAGAAGCACCACCTGTCTCAATGTCCCGCCTGCTTCTTTAACAGCCTTGTCCCAGCTCACTTTAGATTTGTTTCAGTTCTTGCCTCCTGCTGATGTCCCTGCCGAATGCTACGTGGCCACAGAAAGAGACAACTCCTTGCAGCAGGACGTTAGCTGATCCCCCATCCACCTCCTCTTCAGATAGCGACTCCGGCTGTGCCCTGGAAGAGTACCTGGAACCCCCAGTAGAGGTAAAAAGGACTCCTTCTTTGGCCCTGGTGCAGCTGCTCCTTTTCCTCCCATTAGCGTCTTAAGTTGTCAAGTGGCTGAGACTTTCCCCAAACATCTGAACAAGGTTTGTTGCATAATAATCAGGCCCCTTTCCTGCACCTTGACCAGTGGATGCTCTTTCTCTGTTGGCACCCATCTCCGGCCCCAGCTGGGACACAGCTGTCTGTGCTTCCAGAAGCCACAAAGTCACCCACCTCACAATCGCCTGCTGTGCCTCTGCACCCCCAACTCACTCTTCTGTGCGCACCCTGTAACAGCTCATGTCCAGCTGCAGGCAGGAGGAGAAAGGGCTGAAAGTGGCCCTGTTTAAACTTGCCATCCCCTCACTGCATCACTGATTCCAGCTGCTCTCTGACAGCCCTGCCATCTCATTCATTTCTGGCCTGAGGGCTGCTTCAGCAGGCAGTAAAACAAAACAAAAGCTTGGGCTAGTGCCTGAAAGATCAACACAACCTCCTTTTTTGGGGGGACCCAGCTCAGATCCACACCCAAAGCTGCATTCTCTTTTCACTTGTGCAGGGTTAGCCTGGCAATGAAACTTAACACCTTCTTTGACTCTTAAAAGAGGTTTGCTTGGGAGCAAGACCCCACACTGCTTTGTGGTCATGCTAACTTTAAGCAGGGGTTTTACTGAGCAGTAACCTTTAAAAAGCTGCTGCAACAGACAGTGCAGTCACAGTCGCTAGAGCGTGCGTGCAGATCTCAGACACATAACGGTAAGACTGAAAAAGGAACAATGTCTAATCAGATCTTGCCGAAGCAGCTGGAAAGGTAAAAGGGAACAGGAAACTTAGAAAACAACCTAGGTAAATGTGTACAACAAAAGAGGAAAACAAAATAAGTATTGGAATAACAAACAATAAAAGATAAGGGCTAATTAACTGAAGAAATCTCTCGGAAATCTGCGGAGTGGGACACAGGTCTGCAGCTGTTGGTAAACATTTGCCTCTCAGTTTGCACTGTCTTTACTAACTGTTAAATCAATGTATCCACCCTAACTATCTCATGAGGCTTGTTATAATTGAATTAATCTGGGCTGACAGAGCCCCCTCACTGAATGTATTGTCACCGTTAACGTTTTTTAATCAATTACTGACTAGTAATTCACCCTTGATTGGTTCCTATGAGCACCCTGGGAATCTTTTCACCACTCTCCTGTGTGAATTCTCCAGGTATCTTTGTGCTTCAACTCTCCCTCAGCTGACATCAGGAGCCAGCTCCGGATCAAATCTCTCCTTCAGCAGCTACCCCCGCAGGACTGCAATGTAAGATGGACAGTCACTTTCCTGTGGCAATTTTTTAGGCTTTCCCCTCACTGCTAACCCAGTCTGGGCGCCCTCCAACATATCATCCAATGAACCTCCATCCTGACCTGGAGCGCCCCACACCTTCAGTCCTAGTACTCCAAAGACAGCTTTGATGCACCTCAGTCCTGCTTTGCAGCCCCCACATTGTGGAGTCCCCCCACGTTCATCTGCCAATACCACTCAGCCCTGGCTTGCTGCAGCCCCTGTTATTCAGGTTACTGTCTTTCCTGACCCAAAGAAACCCATGATCCCAAATTCTGCAATGGGGACCCCTGCCCATGGTGGCCATACCTGTGACCACTCCAGCCTGGGCTGGTTGTAGGGTTAGCAGTGGAGCATGGCCACCAGGGGCCACTCTATTGCTGTGCCATTTGGGTTTTTTCCTCCACTCAGGATTGGCATCTTTTTAATTTGGCCACATGGGCTCCTCACTCCAGCGTAGCTTCTGGCACTTTTGACCGTGCTGTGATGGAACGCTCATTGCCGCAGCGTCCAAGCTTCTCCTCCACGTTTGATGCCAGGGCTCCTACTGTGAGCTCACCTTCTGGTTCCTTTCCAGGCCAGGTACTGCCCCAGCCTTGGGGAGGAGGAGAGGAGACAACTGCAAACATTCAGTGCCCAGCGCAGGCAGGAGTCACTGGGGCAGGGATGTGCCCGCCTTGTGCCCTCCACCAGCCCTTGTGAGAAGGTAAGACATTGCCATGTTATTCCCAGGCTGTAGCCTGTAGCTGTGCCCTCCTCCCGAAGCCTTTGACTTGTCAGTCACAGGCCCCTGGAGGATGCACAAGGCTGAAGTAGAAAGAAGACCAAATGATGACAACCATTTGCCTTGCAGTGTGGCAGGAGGCTGAACAACGGGGACCTGGGAGTTTTTGCACCTAGGCTGGGAGACCAATTCTGCTGGCATCCGTCCTGCTTCGTCTGCCACTTCTGCCACCAGCCCCTGATTGACCTGATCTACTTCCACCAGGATGGAAAGATCTACTGTGGCCGACACCACGCAGAGTTCTTCTGGCCGCGCTGTGCCTCGTGTGATCAGGTAGGCACACAAGTGACCACGCGGCCACTGGAGGCTGTGTGTGACCATGTCCCACCTTGGCTCTGTTTAGTCCAGTATTTCTGTCATACTGCACCAGCCCACTGGCTGTGCTGGTTCTAGCTATGATGCTCAGAGGAAGCTGAGGATGCCCAGTTGTACAATATTGTCCACAGTGTGTACAGAGACAGCAAGGGTTTCTTCCTGACCCTTGCAACAACTCACCTAATGCCCTGATGCATGAAGACTGATCACACATCTTAGGATCAGAGATAAGTTTTAACTCCTCTATAGGCCTTACAACCCAGATCCAAACACTATCTGTTTGGGGGCTCCATCTCCACCTCAGAGTCTGGCTGACTTCTCCCTTCTCTTGCCAGCTGATCTTCACTGAGGAGTGCACGGAGGCCGAAGGCAGGCGCTGGCACACGGAGCACTTCTGCTGCCTGGAGTGTAACCTGTCTCTGGGTGGGCAGAGGTACGTCATGAAGGGCGGAAGGCCTTTCTGTTGCAGTTGCTTCGAGAGTCTCTACGCGGAGCTCTGCCAGGCCTGCGGCGAGCTCATCGGTAGGTACCAGGCAAGCCAGGCCCAGCTCTGAGCGCGGGCATCAGAGTACGGCAGTTATTCAACTTGTGTGCCATGGCACACGGGTGGGCCACAGAATTTTTGGAAACATTTCTCAGAGTTCTGGATTGGCTCATGAATATTCACGAGTTCATCGGGAGACTATAGGGTGGTGTGCCTCAAAATTATGAAAGGTATCAAGGTGTGCCACGGCAGAGGAAAAGGTAGAAACCCCTGGCGTACAGAGCGAGTAGAAGGGTCCCCTGCAGCACATGGGGTTCACAGTTGCAGGGACTAGAGCTGAATGGGAGGCATCAGGCAGGAGGATGAACCTCATGTCTCTGTCACGGGTCTGCACAGAAGCAGCCTCTCACTCACTGTGCCATCCATCAGGGGTCGACAGCGAGCAGGCCACTCACCAAGGCCAGTACTGGCATGCCCGGGCCTCTTGCTTCTGCTGCAGCTTCTGCCAGAAACCGCTGGTAGGACAGCCGGTCATATCCCACCACAGTCTCCTCTACTGCTCCGAGACCTGCAGCTTGGAGAAGGCGGCAGCATCATCCACAGCCTCAGACTCCTCTGACTCAGCCTTCCTCTCGGCTCCATCTCCGGACTCAACACCTGTCTCCAGGGCCAGCAGCGACAGTGGCAGGAAGTTCCCTGGGTCAGGGAGCTCCCCTCCAGCTCCAGAAATGGGTGGCAGTTCCTGTCAACAGAGGGCAGAGGCTGACGGTACGGTCATGCGCGATCGACGTTCAAAACTGGGGAGGGTGGAAATCTTGGGCCAGGAGAACTTTGATCCAGAACTGGTTAGGGGATCCCCCAGAATATTCACCTAAAAACTTGCAGTCGTAGCACGTCCTTCCTGCACCTGCTGGCTGGAACCTAGTCTTTCTCCTCCAGCTCACTTCAGTGCAGTCACTGGGAGACTGCAAGGCAAGCAGGATCAAAATCGGGCCCTCGGGATTTACAACAGACCAGTCTTTTGGGTCTGCTGTACAATTCCAGCAGTGGCCAAAAGCGGATGCTACAGGGAAAAAGGTAGGGTGGGGGATTCTGCCCTGATCTATGCAGCCCCAATGGCTTCTCAGTAGACATCTAGGCAGAACTTGGCTTGGACTCCAGCACTGTATGACGGGGTGGCTATGGTGGAGAAGGGAGGGGAATGTTCAAATCCTTTCCATTTTCACTCTCCTCTTTCAGAGATGGAGGGTTCCCCAGACCAAGACTCCATGTGCCCTGCATACAGAACCCGTGATGGCCATGGAACTGCATCCCCGCAGAGATGTAAGGGAATGCCCTATCCTGGTGCACAAGCAGCTGTCACGTCCCTGGTGCCCAGCAAACTGGGTCAGAATGGAGCTGGGGCCTTGGGTGACGAGCTCCCAGGGAACATTCTCGCCAGGTCTCAGCAAGGTAGTGGAGCTCAACATTTTAGGATCAGCTCAGTCAAGGCAGCAAGACAGAGCCCCCTCGCACAGCACACAGACGCCCACCCACAGGAGGTCACGGAGGAAGAGGACTCCTGGTGCCCAACCTGTTCTTCCTCTTCAGACTCGGAGCAGGAAGGCTACTTTTTTGGGCAGCCGATCCCCCAGGTTGGGGCAGGCTGCCAAGCCTGCCCTGGCAGGGAACAGCACACCCTTCGGGGGACAGCAGGAAAAAGAGCTAGACTACGAGCAAGGAGCAAGCACTGCAGCATTTCCTAGCATGGGTGAGGTGCAGCAAGGACTTCTCTGGAACTTGGAAGGAACAGAATGGAGGTGGACAGCAGGAGAAAGAACTTGCTTGCTACTTAGCCAAGTGTTTTTAACCAGAGGGAACAAAGAAAATTAGAGATTCCCCTCTGCCCCACCAGCAGACAAGCTGGGGAAGAGAAGTATTTTCTTGTGCCAGCTGCCTAACCCTGGAGAAGAGCGTGCAACACAGGAGCAAATGCATGCAGTTTACACCACACACCTGGGCAGCGGGATGTTCAAAGATGCCAATTTGGATGTCTCAGCCCCAGCCTCTGGCTGAGTTTGCACGTGTCAGGAATAGGCCAACCACTGGCAGAGATGAAATTCCTGGGCCTTTCACCAGCGGTTTGAGGGGCAGGCAGTGCTGCAATTCAGGCCATCCCAGGCGGTCTCTACAGCATCACCTGTGACATGATTAAGAACAGCTACAGCAGGGGTCGCAAAACACGTGGCCCGTGGGCTGCATGCGGCCCCCAAAGTCATTTCGTGTGGCCTGCAGTGACACGATCATTACCAATATTTGCAATATCATTATATGAAAAGGTTTCAGTGGTTTAGCCCTTGGGCTAACGTACTAGTCCTCACGTGGCCCTTGTGTGGTCCTCATGGTGATTTGAATTTGAGGCCCCTGAGCTACATCAAGCCAGTGAGGGCACAGCCAACAGCCTCCAGGGGCACACACATCTCTTATCTCACTCCTACAGGGGAAAAAGATAAACCAACCCTTTGCAAGACCCAGCAGCCCCGCTTGCCCTCCAGAGCCTTTTACTGTGCAATGATAACATGGGGATCGGACCAGGGTTGTGTAAACAGCCTGAAGTTCAAATCTCACTGCCCCGGCTGCCCCACTGTAGGTTTTTGCAAACCCTGGAAATCTCCAAGTGGCAGGACACCGGCAGCAGTGTGGCTGCTCCACCAGAGCATCCCGAGGGAACTCTCAGGATTTCTCTGCTGAGAATCCACTTCAGACATGCATGTGTTTAAGAGTGAGCTCCCCTGTTCATCAGCCCACACAGAGTGATCTAAGACAGACGTAAGATCTTTCAGCTCTTCAGGTCCAGCTTTCTCACTTGCCATGTGGTCTCTGAATGAGGATGACAGGACTTCAAAGAGGGTTCTGAAATCCCAGAACCAAACTGTAAGTAACGAAGCTTCCCCACCGTGGGTGGGAAAAGGTGGACTCTGACAGTGTGCCAGAGGGTTACACACATCAGTCCCTAGGCTTCACTAATAAAGTTCAACATGGACCTGAAAGGAGTCATTGTGTGGATCAACGAAGCACGCCAGGGTGGGATGTGCTCGTCACTTGCCAGACTGCTTCCTGCAGGGGGAAGAAGGAAAGGGCCCTACTAGTGGAAAGCAAGTGGCTGGTGCCTGGTGAATTTCTAGCACTCGGGGTATGTCTACACTACACGTGTTTTGTGGCTGAGACACAGTGCTCCACTACTGTACAGCAGACACTTCCCACATCAAAAGAAGGGATTTTTTCCAGCTATGTCCTTAATCCCCTTCTTAGAAAGGCAGTAGTTATGTCAAAGGGACTCTTCCGCTGACCCAGCTGCATTTACACAGGGTGTTAGGGTGACCAGTTTTAGCTGTGGACCAGATCTAAGGCATTGCCATGGACTAAGCTGGCGAAAGATAGCACAGCTTTTAAACAGGAAGGGTGGGTGCTGTGGGACCAACACGCAGAGCTCCAGGACATACAGAACAGGGCAGCAGTGAGATGCATCGGGGGGACGGACATCCAACAGTGCAGTTACAGGGAGCAGGGCGGCCACGGGTCTGAGAATTAATACCAGTGTGGCCTAGGCTGGCTTAGAGTCCAGCTCTGATTTAGGAACAAAACTGAGTGGTCAGATTTCCCAAAGAGCACAGCCTACTGGAGGCCAAGCGGTTGAACCAATCCCCATCCCCCCGCAGCCCTTAGCTCTTTTGAAAATCCCACCCACTCTGGCTATCTGCATCATGCCTTGCCCCAGGCAGAGCTGCTGGTGCCTCCTCCAGGAGAAATCCCCCAACTGTGTTGTTTGAAAACAGGCCCAGAAAGGCCTCACTGAGCAGCTGCTGCCTTATTTACCAGCTTCCCCAGGAGCTCCCCACAGTGGCTCCTTCTGCAAGTGGCTGGATTGACTCTCCTCCCGGCCAGGAGACTGACACAGATACTCTGATGGCACAGACGCAGTTGCAGGGGGTGCTGTGCCTCCCACCTGCCTTTTTATTTTTCTGAGGTGAAACATTTTTCTCCAGAAACAAACAAAAACCATTTAAAGCTCAGGGAAGCCCTGAGGCAACCCCCGTCTCTTTCAATAAAAGCACAAGGCTCCGGGACCCTGATCCCAGTCAGGTGAAACTGCAGCAACATAGGTGTCATTCATCAGTCACAGAGAGGGCTTCAGCCAGACCCATCTGAGAAGTCTCCATCCACCCCAGCCCCTCTCACATCATTCACCTTCATGCTTATTGACCCCCTTTGGCCCACACATCATTTCCCAAGGTCTCCTCATCCCCTCACCCCTAAATTACTATCCCTCCTCTTCCACCATCAAACCATCAGCTCCTTTCCCGTTCCATGCTGTCATTCAGCATCAGCACCGTGACTGCAGCCCTCCGTGCTGGGGCTCTGCTCCTGCCCCTGCTGCCACAGCAAGTCCACAGCTGCTGATTTTTCATCCCAGCCAGACCTACTGCTGAGAAAGGTGGCTCCAGCCCCAGCATCTTCCTTGCCTTGCTCTCACCCATCAGGCTCAGATCCATAAGGGAACCAGTCCATTTTTTTAAACCCTGTCTCAGGCGTCCTGACTTTTTGGCAAAAACTGTGGACAGAGGAACATACAGAGGGGAAAGCAAGCAGCTTGGGATGTCTCAATATGGGCAGCTGGCAGGGAGGGCTGGGGTGGGCTCAGGCCAGCCCTGTGCAGTGTCCTGTTTTCCCCATGGGAAATATGGTCACCCTTGAGATCCAGAGCAGCCATCTGCCACTGCAGTGCCTCTCATGAGCTGGCAGAGCCGGCGTCGTAGCTGCTGATGAAGCGCTCTAGCTCCTGCAGGCAGTAGCCCCTGACCTGCCGCAGGTTGGCCCTCAGCGCAGAGCCCATCGCCAGCTCCATTGACGGCTCCTTGTGCAGCAGCAAGGCAGACAGCACAGCGAAGGCCAGGCAGTACTGCTGGTAGGACTGCAGGGAGAGGAGGACAGAAGAGCAGCTCGTCAGACACAGCAGCTGACAGGCAGGTCCCTAAGCTCAACCTGCATGGCTGACATTCCTCCAAGATGCCGCAAGGCTTGAAGCGCAGCCCCAGGAAAACCAGAGTAATTATAAGATTTCAGACCAACAGCACCCCTAGGGCCAGGGCAGTAATTCGCTTTCATTGACTCCCTGCTGCTATTATGAGGCAGCTTTGCAGAGAAAACTGAAAATCTCTCCATATGCCTGTTCTGACCGACATTCCCCCTCAGCCATGAGCCACTGGCTACCCTTGGGGGGTAGAAGTCAGATTCTTAAGGCTCACAGATGTGCCAGCAAGCCAACCACCAGGGAGTGATGAGACAACAGTGCCCTAACATTGCTCCCAGCATCTGGCACTCCCCACCACTGTGCAAGTCCAGGAGGAAGAATATATTTCGCTTGCTGGCACAGCCACAGGCATAGATTAAAAACAACAAATTGAGGAGAAAGATGAGGCTAAGAGCGAGGCTGTTTTGATTTCCTAGCACACAACTCATTGGTTCTGAACTACTTCCAGTTAGTTGTGAAGTTTCACTTCCAACCTCATTCCTGCCAACCCCGGATCAAGTTAGTCATTCACATGTAGCAGACAGAGAAAAGTCTAGACACCCCTCCAAATCTATTGTTTCACATGCCTCCTGTGGAGCACCCACTGGGATCTGGGACTTAAAGTGAGCTGTGCAGATGACACATGTGACTTGAAAGGGGAAGAAAAACCCAGATCATGTACCCATCTCGATCATCAATATCACTAGGCCCTGCCCTGCCTGAGTGAACAAGAGGGGAGAGATAGAACTTACCAGCTCAATTTCTTCCTTTCTGGCTAGTATGGCAGCAGAACGAAGGTCCTCTGTGGTCTCTGGTGGGGTAGCCAGAGCTGAACAGGTCTCTTGAGAACAGTATGCATCTGCCTGACTATTATCCAGCTGCTCCTGCATGGATTTCAGATAGGGTGAGGAAAGAACGTTACCAGTTCTAGGGGACCGTGAGGCTGGGCATTTACAGGTGCACAAGTGAAAAAGACTACTGACAAATGAATCATCCCCAAGTCAAATCCAACAGCTGTGTCCCTGGAGGAAAAGGTTGTGTATGTGGAGAAGTCAGAGTGAAACTCTCACCCTCACTATTTGCTGGAACTGAGCGCTTTACAAAGGGATGCAAAAACAAGAGTGCTGTGGCACCTTACAGACCAGGCGTGGCCAAACTGCGGCTCGGGAGACGCATGTGGCTCTTGAATGAAAAAGTGTGGCTTGTGGAAGAATGTCAGCAAATCAGTTCAGTAGGTAAAAGCATACGGCTACATGCCTCAGTGCAGCTCTTGAAGGTTTAATAATCAACTTGTGTGGCTCCTGAGTTCCATAAGTTTGGCCACCTCTGTTAGACTAACAGATTTCTTTGGGCATAAGCTTTCGTGGACTCCAACCCACTTCATCAGATGCATGAAGTGGAAATTACAGTGGAGAGGTATATCTACACATGCCAGGGTGGAGCAGGGCAGCTGTTAGCAAAGTCAGTTCAGAGCAGATGGGGCCCATTCACACCAGCTGATCAAAGGAAGAGAATGTGTCAACAGAACAATCACTTTCTGTAATATGTTAACCATTCCAAGTCCCTCTTCAGACCCAGTCTGATTGTGTCAAGCTTGCAGATTAGCTCCAACTCTTTCACACTGAAGTCTGTTTTTGAAGTTTCTTTGTTGAAGTATGGCAACTTCCAAGTCTGCTATTGAGTGCCCACTGAGACTGAAGTATTCTCCCACTGCTTTGTGAATGTTGCTATTTTTTATCACAGTTTTAATCATAGGTCCCAACCACATCAGCCACACCATCACGGGTTCATTCACCAGCACATCCACTAATGCGGTATATGCCATAATGTGCCAGCAAGGCCCCTCTGCCATGTACATTGGCTAAACCAGACTGTCCTTGCACAAAAGGATAAATGGACACAAATTGGACATCAAAAACGGCAACATCCATAAACCACTAGGAGAACACTTCAATCTCCATGGACACTCAGTACCAGACTTGAAAGTTGCCATACTTCAATGGAGAAACTTCAAAAACAGATTTCAGCATGAAACTGCAGAGACGGAGCTAATCTGCAAGTTTGACACAGTCAGACTGGGTCTGAATAGGGCCTTGGAATGGTAAACATGTTACAAAAAGTGATTGTTCTGTTCACACATTCTCCTCCTTTCATCAACTGGTGTGAATGGGCCCCCTCTGCTCTGTGAACTGACTTGCCTAACATTTGCCCTCCTCCACCCTGGCATGTGTAGATATACCTCTCCACTGTAATTTCCACTTCATGCATCTGATGAAGTGGGTTGGAGCCCATGAAAGCTTATGCCCCAAGAATCTCTTAGGCTGTAAGGTGCCAGAGGACTCTCGTTGTTTTTGCTGTACACAGACTAACACAGCTACCCCTCTTGAAATGTTTACAAAGGGATGGCAGCAGAATATCTGAAAGCATTTTTCTGAGCTTCGTGTCACCTGCCACAGCTTCCAGTTTGGGTTGCACTGGGCAGAAAAAGAATAGCTGATGATATAGACAGGCAGTCAGCAGTGAGGAAAGGCCACTCAAGGTGGATCACTTTTCTTGTCCCTTATGTGAAGGGAGTTTGACAGTTCTCAGCCTAGTTTACAAGGGGCTATTACCCATGGCACAAAAACCACCAAGAAACTAATGTCTCATGTAGGATCCTTCCCAGAATCTACTGCCATGGCACTTGCTTTGGAGCACCATGCAAAGGGTTCTGGGGGTGTTCTGGGAAACAAGACTAGGCAAGGATAGGATTAAATCCCTCCCCACCTCAGGTGCGTGCCTGGGAGAATGAGGGCCAAAGCATTAGTTCCTACCAGCTCAATTTCTTCCTTTCCTTCAGGAGGCAGCTCCTCTGTGAGCTCAGACAAGATAGGTGGTACAGTAGTTAGAGCACAGGCAGCCTGGCTGAGAAGATCTGGAGCTTTCAGGGGTTCTTCCAGCTGCAGCTGTGGAGATTTCATGGGGGACAAGGGAGGTTACACTACACTGACAAAGAGGAGCTATGAGTTTACCAATGCAGGGAATGAAACGGCAACAGCGGAGACACAGACAAATCAAAGGCAAAAGACCGGATGGGCCATAGGAATGTTACCAGAGCCGTACCTATGGCTTCTGGCACCCAGGGCAGGAAATCAGAAAGGCGCTTCAAGCCCCGGGCCTGATCTGTCCCAACAGGAGGGACGTGCCTCCCCCACCGCCAGGCCAGAGCGGCTGAGATCCACAGGGGGATGCTTCCCCTGCCGCCAGGGGAGAGCGGCCGAGACCTGGCGGGGGGTAACCTCCCCTGCTGCGGGCCCAGAGCAGCCGGACCCAGCGGGGGGGGGGTGCATCCCTGCCACCGGGCCAGAGCAGCCAGGGACGTTCAGGGCAGGGCGGGAGAAACTCCCCAAGCCCCTGCCTGCCTCCAGGAGGAATGTGCCTAAGGCATATACCTCTTCCGGGCCAGGCAGGGTCTGGCAACCGCCCTTTAAAATTCTCCACCTGGGTCTTCACCCCATTCACCCCACCCTAGTTACAGCTCTGAGAATGTTCCCAAAAACTCTTACCCCAGGTTAGTTTTGTTGCTTCTGCTGAAGCATGTCTATAGCTAGTGCAGAGGACTCTGGGAACTAAAACCATCAATTCCAAATGATGGGTAGGTGCAATGGAAATGGGTGATGCTTGGGAAGAGGACACTAAACCCCACCCAATCCAAGAAGAAGGAATGGGTTAGTTCCTACCAGCTTGGTTTCTTCTGTTCTGATGGGCTGCAGATCCTCTGTCATTTCAGGGGTGGCTGGTGGTTCAGGCACTTCATGGCTGGCTTCCAGCTGGACCTATGGAATTGTGAGATGGACCGAGGAAGTGCTAGATTGCCCCAAAAGAGAAGCAGGCTGTGGGTGCACAAGTGGAACGGGGGCACCAGATTCTCGAACCTGGCAGTCAAACTGTGCAGCTTTAAGGGAGATCGTGCAGGGGCAAATGCTCTGATGTCTCAAAGCACATGGGAGCATTATGAAGACTCCTGTAATAATGATCCCTGGCTTTTAGTCAGCGCTTTTCATCCCCGCAGCTCCTGAGGAAGACGTCGGTGCCATTAGTCCCATTTAGACAGGGAAACAAGCACAGGGAGGGAAAGTGACTTGCCCCAAGTCACCCACAGGCCATTGGCAGCGCTAGGACCAGATCCCAGATCTCTTGAACCCCGCCCAGTGATGTAAGTGGAAGCAAACACTAGGACTCCTTGTTTGTTTTACCTCCCATTTCACAGTCTAGAGTGCACAAAACACATTTGTGACCCAAGTGTCCCTTTATCCATTCGCTGCGTCAGGGAAGATGGCAGCTTCCTACCCCAGCAGCCTCGCACCCCAAGATCACCAGGGACACAACATGTTGCTGCTGGTGGTCAGATGTTTATTGCCCCTCTCTGGCGTTTAGTTTGGTGACCCACTCCCATGGACAGGTACTCACATCACCTCCCCCATCATCACACCCGGCTGCACTTCAGCTTCTGCCTTCACTGAATCCAAAGGACTGAACCATCTGTGGAGATGCTACCCACAACCTTTTGCACCAGTCGCCTTGGAAACACTTTTGAGGCACCACTGCCGCGGGTGCCAAGGATCATGGGGTGGGTCTGGATATTGAAGACAACCCACTGTCCATCAATTCCAGGTGGCCATACGGAAGGAAAAGATGGGTAGAGGGGGCTTCAAATCCAATCCCCCGCAGAGCGCCTATGGGGGATCTGGCCTTGAATGCAGGAAGAGCAGAAAGGGAGGACGAGTTAGCTCATACCAACGTGATTTCTTCCTCTGGGAGACAGAGCTCTTCCGGGGTCTCAGCTAGGACCGAGTCAGTCACCAGAGCGCAGCTGGCCTGGCAGTGAATATCTGCAGTCTCGAGAACGGCCCCCCGCTGGACCTGCAGAGATTTCAGAGGGATGAGTTCCAAAGGGGGAGCCGTGTTAGTCTAGTTCACCAAAACAAACGAGGAGCCCTGTGGCACTTAAAGGCTCAAATTTATTTATTGCATGAGCTTTCATGGGAAAAATCTCCCTTTGTCAGATGCTTTGAGGATGGGGGAACTTACAGATGGACGAGGGCTGGGGAAGATGGGAGCTGCAAGTGAACAACTGCCCTGGAAATGCTGACAATCAATCTGATGAAGGAGCTTCTAGAGGAGATTCAGCAACCAGACAAGCCTGGAATAAAAATCCATCCCCCTCCCATCTCGCACTTCATTGGGGAGCCTTACAGAGACAGGCGCAGAGCACTCTTTCCAGATTGCTGCCCGAAATTCAGGCTCCTACTGAAAAGCAGCCTATTGATGCAAAGCCGCTCAAGGGCCTGAATGAAACAAGTTTGGTGGGCCCCAGGCTGAGTGCCCCCATTTTCCCCCAGGACAGCTGCCCGTCCCACAAAAAGCTGCCATCCTAATTAGCCTGTTAGCTCCTTTATTGTCAGTCTTCGCCAAGTGTCCAAAGATTAAAGGGGAAGATGCTCCCGCCTTTACCTTGGCTGCTTTGACCCCCCATTTGCTGCACTGCCAGACATCAGTAAGGATTCTGGGGTGCCTACAGGATCCAAAGGAGAGCCATGAAAGGTCAAGGTAGAAGAGGGAAAGGACATGATGCTTAGAGATAAGAGAAACTAAACCCCTAATATCCTATTTAGCCTTTCAACTCTTTTAGACAGCAGCTGTCCCTTTGCTACAGGATTGTGCAGCACCTAAGGCAAATGGGCTAAGGCCTTTTGGGGCTATTGTAATGCCCTAGGGCACCAATACTTCTGCTCCAAGGAGAGTGAGAAGAACCAGGTTAGTTCCTACCAGCTGAACTTCTTCTGTTCTTGTGGAATTAAGATCCTCTGTGGTTTCAGGGGAAGCTGAGGATTCAGTAGCCAGCATAGAGCCAGCCGGGCTGGGAGGTTCTGTGGCTTCCTGGCTAGCATCCTGTTGGACCTACAGAGGTTTCAGATGAGATAAGGGCAGAGTGTTAGACAATGAGAGGAGGACAGGAAGCAGGTGAGCTTGGGTTACCCTTATCCATGCTACAGCCGCTGCAGCTAGTTTAGTGCTATGGACAGAGATCCAGTGTTGGCCATTAGACTGCATAATCCAGCACCTTTTACGAGCACTTGATTCCCACCCTCACTATGGTGGAACAACTATCAGCCTGTAGTGGGTCCAAGGGAAAGGAAATTAATCTCCCCCTAGCAGGCCCCTGGACTGCAGGTTCCTCTCAGCGTCCCCAAGAGCTACCCTTGTAAAACCTCAGCAAATGAGACGAGTGGGGAAGCTTGTCAACACCTTTTCACGTGGCCCACATTCACCTGGGAACTGGTTGGGGCAGAGACTTCATTTGTTGTGTCTGTACAGTCCCTAGCGCAATGGGGTGCTGGTCCACGACTGGGCTCCTAGGTGCTAGGCTAACACGTCAATGAATGAAGGTATCAGCCTCTCTCCCTGCGCCCTGCAGCACCCCAGTGTCACACAAACCCTGCACACCTGAGGGACTGGGGGGGTCTCAAGGAAGAGTTTGTGTTCTCTCCGCTACCTAGGAAAACCAGCCCTCCCCTCCATGAAAGAAGAAGAGCAAAGGCTAAAACCTCTCTCTCTCTCTCTCATGTCCTTCCAGGGCCCCCTGTAATATCTGAGCACCTCAAAACCTTTACTGCACTGATCCTCACATGAGGCTGGGCAGGGCTTTTATTCACATTGCATGGCTGGAGAATGGAGGCGCAGAGAGACTAAGTGACCTGCGTAAGGTCACCCAGGGTCACTGTTTGAACTTCTGGCTCCCAAGTCTCTGGGCCAGCTTTCCACTCCGTGGCAGGCAGCCTGCAGGCTTCTGTCAGCGTGGTTGGCACTTCCAGTGTGACTGGGCATCTCCCATCCCTCCCACGTATGGTCCTTGGCTAAAAGGCAGAGCGTGAGGCTTCCCAAAGCCACTTCAGTATGTTGGATGCCCAGTCCCTACTTGACTGTCACAGGGACAAGACATTCAAAACTCTTGATCAGCTTTGGAAATACCAGCCTGAAGTTCATGAGCTGCAGCTGGGGACAGACAGGCTGTCGCTTGGAAGGGTTTGCTGCAAGGGGGATGCCCATCGTGAGCCACTCCATAGCAGCTGAGGGCCAATTCTCGTCTTGGTGATACTGGGGCTTAGTTACACTGACTGGGGAGGGGGGATTTGGTCCCACACCCCACATGGGGGGCACCTGACCAGCAGGTACTCATGGGCTCCAGGATGGACTAGCCAGTGCCAGCAAGAACACCAAACACGAGCACCACAAGGGAGTCGGTTTTAAGACCAGCTGCCTCTACCCAGCACAACCACCCCTGCACCATGCCCAACTGAGGCACGGAGAAGCATGAGGGGCTGGAATCCAGGACCAGGCTTCTCCCCTCCACCACCCTCCCAGTGGGAAGCCATGGACAGAGATAGCAAGGAGATGCCAGACATAGCGAGGAGGTGCTGCTTTCCTCTTACCCCTGAGTGGCTCTTTGAGGAGCTGGACGCCGATGATTTGGAGGTCTTGAGTTTTTCTGCAAAGAGACCAGTGAAGGCAGAATGAGGCAAGCAGAATGCAAGAACGGGGACACCTCCTGAGCAGCTCTGGTTTCAGCACTGAGACCACCCTCTGCCCTCCAGTCTCAGCCACATGCAGGAGAGAAAAATCAAACAGGTTGTGGGCCACTGCCCAGACAGCCTCTGCCACCAGCCTCTCCTGCAGCCTCTCGGTTTCCTCCCACCCACCACCTTCTCGTAACAGAGCCATCCAGAATGTGCCATCAGCCAGCTTTGCCCCACAACGCCCTGTGTGCAGCTCCTTCCAGGACCCCTACAAAAGATCCCAGGGGATCCAGTATCCGAAGCAAGAGAGACATCTGCAGCAGGCGAAAGTGGCAAGACTTTTTCACTCAGTTAGAGATGCTGGAATCCAGCTAGGAATGGGGCACTTTCACCCAGGGGCTGTTTCCTGGGCTCAGGAGCCAATACATCATCTGGCACAGGGCTCTCTCCATCCCCATGGAGGGACTGACCTTTGTAGGAGCCAGACTGAAAGCGGCGGCAGTCAGGGGCAAATTTCCCCCGGTAGCTGCCTCGGAAAGGGCTGCAGTGAATCTTCCAGCCACGGCCACGATACTTCCTGGGGAAGTGACCTCGTTTTCTGTGGAAGGAACAGTTGGCCTTGTGAGGAGTTTCTCTTGTTCTGGTCAAAACCACGCGTGAGCCCTAGTGGTGGACATCTACCCACACCTGGCTTTCTGATCCCACCCCAACCTCCAAGGCCAGCCAGCTGCTTTTACCTTCCCTGGGCTGGCACTCCCATTTCCTCCTTCCCCTGGCACCTACCCCTCTGCCAATGCCCCTTCTCCCGCTAGATGAAATAATCTCCCTTTGGCACTGCAGCCAGGACAGTCACAGCTGGGGAAGCCAGGGATGATAGTGAGAGGCATGGGACGTCCTGGGATCATTTGTTTTGAGAGCAGAATGGGGGTCACTCCGGTGCAACAGGGTGACAGGACATGCTCTCTGGGAAACCCTCACCTGGGATCCTGCCAATGACGGCATCAGCCTTGGAGTTTTAAAGCCTTAGCTCCCCAAGGAATAGGCTGATTCCAGTATCCCCAACAGCCAAAGCCCATCGACACAATCACTTACCCTGCTGACTCCTGCCACTCCAAGGAACTGCCATGCTCCTCCCTTGATACTACTGCTAGGCAGCGCTGGTTCAGTGGTATGGCCTAGAAAACAGACATTTTACAGAGGTTTGGGGGGGAAAAAGGGTGACTTTTTCAGAGAGTTTTGCAGAAGCTCGACAAGGCAAAGCAAAAGGAGACCCATTAATTCACTCTGCCTCCCAAAGCAGGCAACAGAACGCGGCATCCTGGTTCCCAGTCACCTGATTGAAACACCAGGCAACGCTCACCTCCCAAGGTATGGGGGTAGAACCCAGGCATCCTGGTTCCCAGTCCCATGCTTTGTGCAGCAGATATTGCTAAATCTCTGGAAGTGACAGTTACAAAATCTGATGACTCAGAACAGCAGCGGGAGAAAACACACAGGCTATTATGCAGTGTAAGAGGAGGATGGTGGGAGGGATTTGTGCATGGGACAAGTCTCAGCTCCATGCCCTCGGGAAAGCCATCACAATGTGTGTGTATGCGGGTGCTCTCCAGGGCTTAGTGCAGGGACTGGGGCAGGTGCAAGTGACAGATCTGCAGGCTCAGACTTGCCAGATTCAGGCTGCTGTCCTTCACCAATGGGCCCCCAAGAGAGACTGTGTACAATGAATGATACAGAAATCAGCTCCAATTGGTCTCCTGCAGAACATGACAGAGGACAGATTACAGGGTGTTTCTCCCTGGTCAGAATTCCCTCTGGTGTGTCCAGCCGGGAAAGACTCCATTCATTTGGGATCCCCTCCAGGGCTGCAAGTAGAGAGATGAGCCCTGCGGAGATCACACTAGTGTCTCACTTCAGGCCAGCTGCTGCCCACCTCTCACCATAAGCATAGGCACTACAGTGCTCTGTGCACCAAGGCTCAACCTGGACCCTACTTACCGAGTACCACCCATCCCCAAAGCCTTCCTCGTGTCTCCCACGCTGGTTCTCCCACCCGGCTGGCTGCTGATGGTCCTGGGGTGCCCAGCACCTGCCCTCATCACCCCCAAAAAAGTCAACAGGGTAGGGTTCAATGTCTCGGGAAAAAGGCTGCAAAGACATAACACGTAGGGTGAGGGCAGTCATGAATGAGACACGCAGGGATGCACAACCTTCTCTTGTGTGACAGGGAAAGAGGTCTCATTCACAGGGGTTTCTGGACTAGATCAGACATGGGAGGCGGCCATCTAGTCCAGCATCCTCTCTCCATCAGTGATGAAGCCAGCTGCTTCAGTGGAAGATGCAATGAACAATAGGGAATGACTGGCCCAAAGGGGAATTTTCTGTCTGACCCTATCTGACAACAAAGCACCCCCTTGGCCTGTTCTCAGGCTTCAAGGACCTGGTGAGGCTGGGGCTGGTCAGGACACCAGCGAAAGGCAAGGGTGGCCTCGCACCCTGCCAGGGCGCCCCATTCCTGCACCACACTGATGTGTGCTCCTGACCTGCTCCACTGTTAGCTCCTGAGCCCTTACCACAGAGGTCCGAATTCTTGTTTCCGACCACTCAGGAAGGCTCCGTTCCCGGGCACCCCCCACGAAGCCATGTCCAGCTTGATCAGCCAAGCAGAGACTGCTCTGGTTGCTTCCCAAAGCACCAGAAGTCTCCCTGCCACCCACAGCCCTTGCAGTCTCTGCACGGACAAGGCAGTGCCACGAACACGCTCGGCTCAGACCCCACTTACCGAGTGCCACCCTCCCCTGAAGCCTTCCTCGCGTCTCCCACGTTGGTTCTCCCACCTGGCTGGCTGCTGATAGTCCTCAGGTGCCCAGTATCTGCCCTCATCACCACCATAAAAGTCAGCAAGGTGGGGGTCGAGGTCTCGGGAAAAGGGCTGCAAAGACACAACAGATGGGGTGAGGGCAGTCATGAGTGAGACATGGAGGGATGTATTGCCTTCTCTTGTGTCACAGGGGTGGAGGTCTCATTCATAGGGACTGCCAGACAAGATCAAACCTGGGGAAGAAAAAGGCAAGTGGGGGATTTACTCCAGCATCCTGTCTCCATCAGAGACAAACATCAGCTGCTTCAGAAAAAAAGTTCCAAGAATTCCTGCAATGAACAAAATCAAACAACTGGCCCAAAGAGGAATTTTCTGCCTGGCCCCGTCAGTCAGTGGCAGTCTTGTATACAAAAGCATGACAGTTTATATAGCCTTTACATGATGTTTTTATCCTGAGGAACGTAATTGCAAAATGTTCACCTTCTCCACATCAGTAAACGTCCATTCCCTTTTCTGCCCCACCCATAATTTTTAAACAGAGATTTCCATGGGTTAATTATGTGTTGGGTAAATAAGTGCCCCTGCTCCAGTCACTTTCAATCAGCCTCCCTTGCTCACATGCCACAGGAAGATGAATAAAAGCAACCCATTTACTTTCCCGCCGCCAGTTACTATTTTGTGCCCCTCCATTGCAGCTTCATCACAGCAAGGAGGGATACACTTGGGACACTGAACTGCAGGATAGGTGGGCAAGCCCTGTTTGCTTTTACTAGTTGCTGGGGACACCAAAGCAAGAAGAGATTGAGTGACTTGAAGAAACTGGGGGCCTGGAAGAATAGCAGTCAGTGGCAGGTGAGACACCTATTATGCTCTGCTAGAAAGTATTAGCGGGCAGGACACTGGCTGATCCGCAGGGATTTCATTCTGTCCGTCCCCTGAGATGACCCAGGCCCAGCAGGGAGAGAATCAAGTCCCCTGTCTTGGTGGGTTTTGTCACCTGTGGGAAGCAGGACCAGGGCAGGACACCTGGCAGACCTCCTGCCCCTCCCACTGCTAGTTTCTGACCCTTTCACACTGTGTCGTTTTCCCTCTGCTCAGGACGGATCCACTCAAAGCTGCAAACAAGCAGTAATTGCTTTTGGGGGACCTAGTACTTTTCCCCAGGACATCCTCCTCACTACACATCCCCTGCACCTGCCCAAAGCCCAGCTCAGCTGCTCCCACACTCTGCCAGGGCACAAAGTCCCTCGAGCCCCAGCCAGCCCCACTTACTGAGCTGCACATGTCCCCAAAGCCTTCCTCACATCTCCCGAGTTGCGGATCCCAGCTGGCTGCCTGTGGGAAGTCCTGAGGCACCCAGCCCTCATCTCCCCTATGGAAGTCGGGAGGAGGCCCGAAGCCCTGGGTACAGGGAAGCAAAGAGGATACGAGTTGCACAGGGTGAGGCTGCAATGAGCATGGCGTATGGGAATGCAGGACGTGCTTCTTTAGCACGGAGACAGAGGTCTCCTCGTGGCCTCTCTGCAGATGGACTGCAGAGGTCACAGTTAAATGGCACTGGTATCTTTTTAAGCTACCCATGGGAAATGATTCTTGAAGCCAACAGGAAACTGAAACCCTAATTCTACATGCCTCCTACCCCTGTCAAGAAACAAGTAGGCCTCAAACCAAAGTCCCAGACCCAGGCTAAGCCACTGTGGGACCATTTCGGGCTTCAGTAAGGCCTTAAGGAAACATGACCAGGAGTGTGCCATAATGCTTGTTACGTCAAGAGATATGAAGTTTTCTCAGAACTGTTTTGATGAATTCATAAGTTATCACAGAGGGACCTTCTGTTATTCCTAAGAAATATTTGTACCCTGTTATGTCTCAAGCAATATTTATGCCTCTATTTTTCGAGCAACCTTTATCCTTTTCTGTTTGGGTGAAATGTTTTGCTAGAATTATAATCAAGGCTGCCAGGCATAAATGAGTATTATGTAACCTCAAGCTGGACAACCCTGAACAAGTGTGTGTGACAAACGGGAAGGAAGTTAGGCCACAAAAAGGATCTTAGAAGGCCAAAGAGAGGGGCTGGGAGCAACAGCCAAGAACAAACCTCCCAATATGGGCAAGGAAGAAACCATCAGTGCAGACTGATAACGTGTCCTGAGGTAACCCCCAAGAGAAGGAGGATCAGACGCTTCGAGGAAACAGTACCCTGATTAAAGAAGGGAGAGCTGAGAACCACAAGGGACGAAGCCATCATCATCTGTAACCAGGGATCAGTGTGCACTGCACCATCTTCACCCCAAAAGCCTCTGTACCTTCACTGACTTTCAGCGGGCCACTCTTAGGGTGTGTTCACACAGCAGTCTTATTTCGAAACAACAGAGGTTGTTTCAAAATAAGAAAGGCCATGTTCACACGATGCACCGTTGTTTCGAAACAATGCTGTCTGAACATGTTGTTTTGAAACAATGGTGACTCGTTTCAAAATAACTGTTGTCTGAACATGATATTTCGATTCCTGCTTTTTTCCTTCATTCGAATTAACAAACTGTTAATTCAAATTAACTTATTTCAAAATAAGGTGTTATTTTGATACAACTTGTATCGAAATAACCCCCTGTGCGTGAACATAGCCTTAGTGAGTGAGAGTAAATATGTGGGGGGACCTGTGTGCGTGTGCGTGTGAGTGTGTTCGGGGTTTGTGTAATCCTTGTTGGGTTTGTGCTGTCATTGAACTGGATTGTCCCTGGTGTCAGTGAATATTTGATATGTTATTGCCCAGAGTCAGCTTAAATACCCTTAATTTGGGTGTTCAGCATTTTCACTTCCCCCCAAGATCCTAGACAAATACACAGGGGGACTTTTACTCCCCAAACACCCGCAAAGCGTCACAGCCAAACACATCAGCAATGAACCCCCCTGAACAAGGTTTAACTCTGCTGCTGACTGGCCAGAACTGCTCCCAGTCCCATGACAAGACGTGGCTGAGACACAAATCAGTGGATTCACAGCAGAGATGAAGCTTGTTGTGCAGCTCCAAAAAAGGAATGACTGGCCCCCAAGCTCATCTCAAATGACCGTTAACTCTGGACCCTAATGAGGGGAATTTACAACATTTGATGCCATCCACCGTTTTGGTCTGGTTGTATTGGTGGAAGCAATCCAGCTATTCTGGGAGCACTGGGGAGGGTTGGGGGGTTGGGTGAAACACCATGAGCCTGCCCTCCTGCCCTGAAACCACACTGATTAACGCTTGGAAAGACAGGGAAGTAAACTGAGAAGGGAGAAAACAAGTATGCTTTTGTCATTGCTGTCTTTATTATTCCCTCCATGCTTAAAACTCCTGCCTCTCCCCAGCCAGTCCAGGACTCATGGAACCACTTGGAAATTAACTCTCTCTGGTAGGGAACAAGCTGATTCTGCAACAGTTCAGTCCATGCCCCCTGCAGCAGGTTACAGCATCCTACCTCCTCCTTGCCTCTCGGCTAAGTTGCCAAAGCCACTTACATGGTAGAAGCCATTTAGGTGCCCTCTTCCAGGAAACATCCTGTTGCGCAAGGCGAAACCCCTCCTCGTTCAACCCTGGAAGGAAAGGAGACACGAGTTCAATTTGTTTAACAAATGAAACCCCATTCAGCAGCAGCTATAGTGACAGGGCTCCTCTACAACCTTCTACCCATGGCCCTTGACACCCACTTGTTTACCCCAGCTCAATCTCTGCAGTCAGCTACACCAGCTTCCTTCTCCATAAAGGTAATATTTTACAGAACTGCAAAGAAAGTACATTTCCATGCCTTTAGGGTGTGCTTTGTATGTATGATTGCAGATCTGTGTGCTACAATTCAGCTACTTTCCTTTATTTCTCTTAGGCAAACATTGCTGATAAAGCGTACAATCAATTGCTTGATCGCCCTTTGGTTTGTTATGAAGGATACCTGCTATCGGCCTACTCCTGGAAAGAATTTACAATATTGGGCCCTCCTTGCACTAGACTGCTTTGTTAACCAAAGTCAGTGTTTTTCAACAAACCAGTGCTGGTGTTCGTACACATACACATACATGTACACGTACATGTCAATGTACACATACACACACACACACCACAGAGAAAACTGCCCTATTTTTTTTGGACAAACCAGAACCACCTCAACAACAGGTGTAGAGCTTTTTTTGCACAACATAAATCAACAAAGCATCAGGGTAGATGCTGCAGTTGGCTATTGCATGGTAAAGGATCCCACGATGCCCACTGTGGTCGCTCTGGCCATTACTTTGAACTCTGCTGCTCTGCAGCCACAAGTCACTCCCCATTTTAAGTCCTGGGAATTTTGGAAATTCCACTTCATGCTTGGTTGGGGTAGAGAGCTCACTTCTCAGCTGACAACGGTGACTTCACACACCCAATGCTCTCTGGCTTGGAGCACCTCAAAACTTGGAACTCAGCAACATTTGGAAAGACTCAGCCATGCAGCCCCCACTCTCCTCCAGGTGATCAAAGCAGCATTCAGGAAAGCAGCAGAGGGACTCCCAAGCCGCAGTCTGGCCACGTCGGTGCTATCCTAAAGGATCAGCTGACCCAGGTCAGTTTGTTCCAAGTTCATCGCTTACGTGCCGTCTGTGTGTACACTAAGCAAGTCGGCCACTGACTGACCGTGACCATAGGCTTTGCAGACTAACACCATACACACTGCCCCTGATCAAACTTCCATCGTATATAAGTCATGTCAGTGTTCAAGTGCAACCACGGTTATTTTCCATACACCCTGTCTAACACTAAAGAGACCCTGCTCCCAGAACCCACTAGCAAATTCAGACTTGCCGAGCTTTACCACACTTCTTGTTAACCACAGTAATTTATACTAATTCAACACCACCCCCAACAAGCTTTATTGCCTATAACCAGTAACAGTTAAGTAGAGGGGAAAAAGTTCAATACGATACCAGTTTCCAGGAAGCAGTCTCATGCTGCATGATTGAATTCACTTTACAAAGAAGGCACGATTCCAAAGTTACACCCCTCAAGCTATCCATTTTCTAGCCAACCCATTCACAAGTAACATGATACCATATGCATCATTTAGCCTCGGATTTAAACAGTCAACTTTCTACTCTGTTTTTCTAGTACCATGGTGTACCAGGTGTACCGTTCACTCTGTTCTGGGCATTCCCAGTACCTACGGCGTGAAGGCACTCCTTCGGCTTGTGCCAGAGAAGAACCTCATCTGTCCTGTCTTTGTCTTTGGGACTTTCCAGAAATGGTTTGAGAGCCCAACTCCCTACCTGTTACTATAATAAATGGCCACATGTTCTGTTCCTGACAGTTTTACTATTTGCTTAACCCAAAACTTACTTCACCTAGTGCAAGGTGATACAGGATCCTTAGCAACAATGTGCAGGATTATAAAAAGATATAGGCCAGTTCAGTCCACATAATTGCAAGAAAAGTGTATACAATCTAACATTTTGTTGATATTGTGGGTGTAATGCACATTGATGTATGCAGTCTGAACAATACGTACTGATAATGTGGTATGTATTTATTAGCCTGGCAGATATTGGATCAACAGTTTCAGGGGAGTCACGTTAGTATGTAGGACAGACTCACTGGACAACTGGGAAAGAGAGTACTGGTGGGTGGGAGAGAACATGCCAGGTCCTTGTCTTCGCAGATTCATAGGACGTGGTTTCCGCCCAGCTTGATGAAGTTAATGGAGCACGGCTGAGAAACCCTCTCACTGCTCATCACAAGTTCATTGGCAGCTGTGCAGAGCCTACATAACGGCTTGCTCTTCATGGAAAAGCTTACCACATCTTCAAGAACAGCTCCAGGCCTCATGCCTTAACAACCGTTCCTTGTCTCCAGATGACCCTTCTTGCAGACGAGTCAGTTGAAATCTGTGTTTCCTCCCCATAGTTTCTCTTCCTTAATTTCAACTTAAGAGCAATCAGATGCTGACATATAATCATGGACAGGACACTAAAGATGTGGTAGAGCCAAAGTTACTCTTAACAGGGGCTTCTCAACAGCATTGCGCTAATTCAGCTGAAAATCACCCCCTCCTTTGAACATCAAGACAGGAATCTAGTGGCAGCTCCCTCGAGGATAACAGCTTACCACTGCTATCAGGGAACGGCATTGCTGCTGTAGCTCACTATATAGGAGCTCATGTTTCTAGTGCTGGAGGCCAGAATTCAAATTTCACCAATGCCACACACCCCCCCGCGCCCATGTGTGGTGGGAGTCATTACATTAGCTATGTGCACGGCTGCTCCAAGTACAGGATTCAGGGAACTGAAAGGTAGGAGCCAGCGATAATGCAATAATGCCTCGGGGCCACAGCCATGGACCAGGATCCCATTCGGCACTGTGCAAGCAGGCTGCTGTCCCTCATCCTCTTTATTACATGCGTCTGATGGCAGGGAACCAGATGCTCATTCCCCTCCATTGCCATCTCCGGTGGAGTCGCACAGAAAAGAGGACACTCCCCGCACTGTTCCCCCGACACTGGTTCCACAGACAGAAAGGCACCGGGGAGTGAATGACGGAGGTGGGCAGGGCAGCATTTCCGGACAGGAAAGCCAGTGTGGATGGGAAAGCAGCAAGCCTACTTCCCTCCCATGCATCACACAGCACTTCAGGCTTGAGTCAGCACAGGGATGGAGAAGAGGCTGTTCCCAAATGAGCAACTCCTGGTCCTTGTGTCTATGCAGCGAAATGGCCGTGTACCCAAACGAAGCCTCGAACCAGTTGTGGAAAATAGCTGGTGACAAGAGGATGGACCAGACAAAACTACAGATGGAAAGCACCGATGACAAGCAGGCAAAGACCAGAACCAAAATCTGATGACATCAAATGTCCAATGACGACCAGCCGACCACCTTCATTCACATAGGCAGCCTTGTGAACTGTGCTAGGTTATGGTTGTCCACTTTGGGCCCCGATTATAGGGAGCCCCAAAGGGTAGCAGGAACCTCTTAGGGAACCCTCCCCCTAAAGTGAGGTCTTCTGGTAGTCTGTGTTGCAAGAACGGAGGGGTGGGCGGCACAGAGACAAAACTGTAGAGTTTGTCTTGATCACCTTTTATTTAACCTTTATTTAGAACTGAGACTTAATTTTGGTAGCTTGATACAACTTTGGCATTACAAGATATATAACTGCTAACGTTAAGCACTGAGCTACAAACTACCTTACATGAGTGCTTCCTGACAGCCAATTAATTACAAGCAGAGAGGCAACACTGGTACAATTACAACTACAAACAGGTTAAATAACTTCTGAACTCTTAATAGGATATAAACTAGTTCTTAACTTAATAAGACACAAAACCAGAAAGTTAGTTAATATGTGGACCATACTTGCAAAAACATAAAGCAAGACTGTGGTCCCAACCATGTCAGCACTTCTTTTCAACTTCAGTAGACCTCAGGGAATCTTCCTGTCCTTGGGTGATCGGATTTCGCTCCAAATTTCCCACTTAGGGGCCACCCCGAGCCTGGGCTAGAGTTCTTTGTCTTACTTGCAGGGATACGTGACTGAATTTGAAGCTCACTATTAAAAACACCCCAAAGCGGTTTGGGAGTGATTCAGTATTTGGGGAGCCAAATTTTTCTCCATACCTCCCACTAACAGACCTCAGGGAATCTTCCTGTGCGAGGATAATTTAATTTTGCTCCAAATCTCCCAGTTACAGGCTGCCCAGAGTCTGGGTCTAGTGCCTCAGTTGATCAGACCATGGCAAGAGTCGTTTTTTGATGCTCAAACCCTTCTAAGGACCGCTTCTTTTCCACGTCCCTGACAGCCACCACTTGTAGTGGCTTGGTATTTCTAGGTCCTGTGATGTTGGGTTGGGTTTGCTGACTAGTACGATAATGACCCAATCCCAGTCCAGGCATTTTGCTCATTATCAAGATTTGCACTTTGAGAATGATTAGGATTTAGGTGTCCTTCTCGTGATAGGAAATCTGGCTGACGCTCGTTTTTAAGTTTGCTGACATGGTGGGAAATTTTCACACTTCCCCTTTTCTTTGAGGCCCAGTCTATTGAGCTGTATAGTGGGGCCATTCGCAAAACTACCATCACCAGCCCGACGGACAGGTGACTTCGCCAGTGCAATCTACTGTGATGAGCCTTTGTAAAGAGAACTTGGGAAATCGTCTCCAGCAGTTGCGTAAGGAGGACACGGGCGCTGACCTCCAGAGAACACGCCACAACACACCCTCGGGCCCAGTCCTGGACCTATGGCAGATTGTTCTCAACCCCTACTGAAGTCTACAGGTGCTAACCATAAATAGCCCCAAGCGGAGACTGCCTGAAACTGGTTATTTTTAGCTGTCTCTTTCAACACACTGCATGACCATCCCTTGCAACGGTCAATGGACGCCTCAGATTTAAATTTGGTTCCAGTCAGACACTTTGGCTACGTCTACACTCACAAAATTGATTTGAAATAGTTATTTCAAAATAACTATTTTGATTTTCATTTGAAATAACTATTTCAATTTAGCAGTATATTGAATTTACTATTTCGAATTAGGAGTCCAGTCAAGGCTCTCTCCTTCGAAAGAGGTGAAGGCAGGCAAAAGAATAGGGCCATTATTTCAAAATAAGCCTGTTCCATGGCTTAACATGGCTTATTTCAAAATAATAATCGAGTTAATTGCTATTTCAAAATAAAAGCAGGTTTTATTATTTTGAAATAGCACTTCCTTATTTGGAAATAAAGAAGCGCTTAGCTTTAAATAACAAAATGCCTGCATGGACAGGAATAAAGTGATTTCGAAGTAATTTCTAAGTGTAGACATACCCTTTGTGAACAGAAGCTCTCACAAAAACTACGACCTGCAGGAAAGACACAGGCCACCTGAAAACCGCTTCAAACTCTAGCCTGCTCTCTGCAGCCCACACATTGCCTCAATAAGAGCCTGAAATCAAAACCGACCACAAACAAAAATGAAACTGGCATCATTCACTTGCACTGCGAGAAACGAGACAAGCAAGAAACAGACAAGATCCAACAACAAACAGCAGAGTCCAGGAGTGGTAGGCTAAGGCTCTAGTCAGGCTCCGGCTAACTGCATGACCTCACGTCCCCTTTCTAGGTCTCAGTTTCCCACCTGCAAAGTGGGGATGATGTCTGCACCTTTATAAAGCACCTTTGAGAGCACAGGTGAAAGGACTTCCCACTCATTTTCACAAGACAAATGCATCCAGATCACAATTTCAAGCTCCTTCTCTAACCATAATGGCTAGAAACTTATTTTTTATTTTAAATTAAACCAAGATTTTCAACTCATCACATCAGAGTGCTGAAGCTTTAAAATACACAGGAAACACTGCAAAACTCCCAATAACATCATGTGACCATGCAATACTGACTTGCCTCTCAACACAAACTCTTGGATTGCTTCATTCAATTTAAGGGTCCCCCTTTTTAGAGATGCTGGGTTTTTGTGGCCCTTAATGTTATAGGTATAGGGAGGCAGAGGAATGCAGAGACTGTCAGCAATTTTTTGATTTGTTCACTATTTATGTAACTTTCATCGATTTCTCACAATTTTTGTGGTTTGATATAGCTTAAGCAGAACAAATAAATAATTACTAAAGCTAAGCAATGAGTTAAAAATAACCTTGAATGAGTACTTTCTGAAAGCCAGTTAATTTGAAGTGAAAAGGGGAAACCCCAGTACGATTGCAATTGCAAGCACACTTAACCATGGCAGTACAGCTGCTAGTATTGTATTCACTGAATCCTAACTGATTAACACATACAAACACTATGCTGAACAAAACCTTAAACATACTTACAGAAAAGAACTGCCAGGACCGTGTTCCTGACCACATCAGTGCTTTTTAATGACCCCCCCCCCAACTTCTTTTCTTTAGGTAATTCTTCAAAACCTCACCACTTTTTTTACTTGCAGGATACCTGACTAAATTTGGAGATCACTACAAAGGGCATTCCAAAGTGGTTTGGAAATGCTCCTGTACTTGGAGGTTCAGCTTCATCTCCGCTATCCCTGCTCACAAACTTTAAAGTCTGGGTCAGGTGCCTCGGTTGATCAAAGCAAGGCAAGGGCTATCTGTTTACAGCTCCAACACTTCCAAGACTTGCTCCTTCTCCACGTCTCCCAACAACTCCCCACTTTTAGCAGCCTGAATACATAGGTTTTTTGACGTAATATTAAATCTTGCTGGGTGGTAAGATAGCGGTCCACCCTGAGCTCTGGCATTCATCTCCTGCTTAGTGACTTACTCTTCCTGACTACTTGGAATTTGTGTGTCCTTGGCTTGATAGGGACTTTCCACTTAAACCCCTTTTAGTTTTAATTGGATTAATGTGGTGGGAACTTTCGCCCTATAACCTTGTTGTTCTGGGTTTAGTTTTGCTGACATGGAGGAAACTCTTGCTCTATGATCTTGTTTTTCTGGAGCTACTCCTCAGGCTGCTTAGTGAGGCCACAGGCAAAACTACTACCACTTCCTCTGTTGACGGATTCCAGCACCAATCAACTTCAGCTTCTGAATTAGGAGCTCAAAACAAGTAAATGACCAGGCAGACCAAGCATGATGACAAGGTTTATTTTTATAAATGCCATTTTCATTTAAGAAATGTGAGATGGTGGGAGAGATCTCTTCTTTAAAATTTCCCCAGTAAAAGTCGTGGACTTTCAAATTGCACACTGAGAGCTTGTCCACACCTGACAGTTAATTCATATTAAGGTAGGATTTAGAATAAGAGCATCCAGACATGGAATTTATCATGAATAGGTGATCTGTTTTAAATTCACAGTTTACCTTATTCTGAATTAGATTTTCATGTGTAGACAAACCCTTATTTTGGAGTAAGAGTGTCTATGCGTGGAGTTATTCAGGAACACTAACAGAAGAGCAATAATGACAGAGATAGGCAAGCCCTAGGGCTAGATTTTAGAGCAACTCTTTACTAATACTACAAGCCTTTTATTGTCACCCTCATCTGATCTTCTCCTTCATCCACTGTGCACTACACAGACCTCCCTTCACCCATTTCCCTTGCATCTTAGTTGTTCCCCTTCCAGCCTCTGAGCCTGCAATCAGATCTCCATACAGCTCTGTGCGGGTCCACGAATGTTCCTCCCCAGATCTAGTCGCAAGGACTTCACGCACGGGGCTACTATAGCCACTCAACCGTGACTACAGGATCAGTCTTCAGAGTGGCCTAAGGCTGTCTCTTGTTTTCACACATCAACCAGCTCAGACAGGGTCTCTGTGGACTGCTACAATCCAGACCTTTGGGGCTAGTTCTATGGATTTCACCCCGTCCTGCCTTTCTGCAACGAAGAGATTAATAACCAGGATAGCTGGCCCATCTCCCAGCCAAGGAGCTGAGAAGGGGTTCCCAAAGGATGGGCCATGGCCCAACCGTAAGTCATGAAATATCTCCAGCGGTCCGCCACCATGGATGGACTTTCGGAGGAGCCAGCAGCAAGATCAAGTGATCTGTCAACCCAGGTGTTACGCTGTGCATTCAGATACGGATCAAGTCAATGACGTGTGACAATGCTTGACTCGAATATGTGGCATTTATTATAGGGGTACAGCGCTTACGTCCCTTCTGCAGCCAGGGACCCCACAACGGCAGTGGACAGGCTCCTGGGCATCACTTCTGAGGCACGTGTCCAATCGGAGAAGTTCACCATGCATTGAACATTTCCCTGAAGCCAGTATAAGCCACAGGGAAAGGGGGCGGGGGGTGGCTACTATGCAACTAGAAGACACACATCTCTACACATAGTTTGTTGTCCTAAAATGCATACCTACAGATCGCAAGGCGAACACGGACTGCGAACAAGTCATTGAGCATGCTATCAGGTATTTAACGTGGTCAGGCCCTGCAGCAACAGCAACTCCTGGCACATAACCCCTCCCTGCACCCTGAGCTACACCCCTCTCTGCATTCAGCCCCTAGCTGTCCCCCACCTGAACTGGCTGAAAACCGAAAATGAGATCTGGTTGACCCTCCCAGATGTGTGCCCCAGCTGGAAAACCAGCCAGGAGAACCAGTTGTGTCCAGCCCCATGAAGGAAACTCCTAGTCTGCAAATTATTTTGTATTTTTTGTTTACGGTGTTCAATTCTTTCCCAAATAAACAAGGAGTCCTGTGGCACTTACAAACTACCAAATATTTATAAATATATTTGTTCATCTTTCAGTGCCACAGGACTCTTTGTTTGTTTTACTGAACCAGAATAACACGGCTGCCTCTTTGGATAGGGTTACCGGATACCAAAGCATGGAAAGGACGACAGGGAAGTACGAAAAGTGGGACATTGGAGGACACTTGGAGAAAATGTAGTATTAATGGAATATTCTTCTAGTTTTAGGGGGCCCTGGAACGCTTCCCCCCTAAAAATAGGGTGTTCTGAGACGTTCCAGCATACTTTAAACTTTGTAAGTGAAAAGCCAGACAAAAATATGTATTTTTAAAAAGCCCGCCAGATGGAGGACGTGGAAGTAAAAAGGAGGACGTGTCCTCCTTTTGCCTGACATCTGGTAAAACCTACCTTTGGATCATTTCTTTCCCAGTGAGCAGGGAAGAGGGTTGGGTCTTTACTCACACTGCACAGAAATTCAGATTTTACACGTTAAAAAACACAGCTGCAAAACACCACAGTGTTCAAAGCTGGCCAACTATTTTGTTTTAAAAATAAAACTGCACAATATGTTTTTTCACAGTTTCGTTCACCTCCCTGGGCTGCTTATTGTTTGGTTTTATGCAAGATCGCCTTTCCCCAGACTGAACACCTTGGTTGGCGCTCAACGGTTTTTTAGAGTCGTTTTGTGTGGTTTCAAAGCCTTTGAAGCATCTTTGAGTGCCTGCTGCTAAGAAGCGCTAGCAGAACTGTTTGAAATTAAGAGGAAACAGGTACCTTGCACATTTACAAAATGAATCATTTTCTTCGTGAAGTGTTAGCAGGGGGCCTCTTGCAGACACCTAGGTGGGCCTGGTGCGAAAAAAGCCTGGGGACCTCCTCCCTTGCCTTCAAGAATTTGCAAACAAACAAGAATTTGAACCCCCCAAGAGAGGTAAGGACACTTTCTGCTAATAAAAGCCAAGCCAGGCAAAACACTTTGCTAACCAACACTTTCACCCACCTTTACTTCTGTGCATCCTTTGCACTAAGTCCTGGGGAAGAGCAAGTCTCTATGCTCCACTTTTTCCCACCCCACACTTTGCAGATTGCAGCAGCATGCTCTGGGTGCTGACAAAACTTTTTGCACCGCTGCATTTTTCTGCCATGGCCCTCCCCCGCCTTTTACCTTGCACTAAGCACATGGCTCACACTAAACTTGCTCCCAAATCTTGCATCCCTTCCCCTGGCCCAGGTAGGGTTGAGCCCACTCGGTTCATTCACTCACCCCAGCTCCAGGCGTGGAGGCTGTGCTACCTTTCTCTTGAAGGTGGCCAGGCACAAATTTGCTGAGCAAGAGCCAGGTGGGGTGCAGCCACCAAACCTCCTCCTGTTGCAAAACCGGATCAGTCCTGGCTGGGAAAAGGGGCACAGCCCATGCCTGAGCAGCTGGGGGAGCAAGCAACGTGCCCAGGGTCTGGATGCAATAACTGCACACGGGAAGGAGCCGAAAAGGGGAGGAGAAAAGGCAACCTCAGCTTCCTTCCCGCAGAGATAGCAGGAGGAGAAACTTTCTCTGACTCCCTTGCAAGCAGGCTGGCTTGGAGGAGATAGGGGGAGGGGGAACAGGAAAGCTGCCTGCTGCTTGATTGCTCTTGGTGCATGTGGGTTGTGTTGGTCCCACCCAGGAACTGGCATTCACACCCCAGAGAGTGCAGCCCCCAGCTGTGCAGAGGTTGATGCACATTTGCAGATGTTGTGCATGTTTGGGACACAGGAGACAATTTTCCCTGAGGCCCCAGGACCAGGATTGCAACTGGCTGCCTCTCCCCCGTGAACTAAACCTGTTCAGGGTTTGAGCCTGCAAAACAGCTACGCAGGAGGGTAAAGATGGAGCTTGCCTTCTGTGCATGGCCCCCAACTGTGTTTAAAATGGCTCAAAACAAACCCCACGCAACCGGCAGCGTGGCCTGAAACAGCAAGAGGTTGCATCTCTGCTGCCCTGGTTGCTAAGCCTTTTAGCCATATGAAAGGCCACTAAAAGCTGTGTCTCGCTGCAAATATGGCAGTGATCGATGTCATGAGGCATTAAAGATCAGCTGTCCCCTTTTTTTGGTTTCTGAGCACCAGCAGCATCTGGGAGGCTGCCTGATCTTAGAACTGTGGGTTGTGAAACCGAAGGTGTAGGTTGTGTTTTGGCTTCAATGCAAGGCAATGTGGACAAAGAGAAACTTTCTGTTCAGTGTCCCAAATACAACGGAGGGCGAGAAAAATATTTCCTCTACCGCTTCTTTGTTAGATACATCTCTAAACTTTCTCTTCTAAATATTGCTGGATGAGGAACGCCAGACACGGGAGGCTGAGACACTCTGGTTTATTAACCGAAATCTTTATTTGAACCAAAAAACACAGCCTTGCATTTAAAATTAAAAAGCAATGAATGACAGTTACAGAAAGATTTTGGCCAGTTACCTTCTTCGGGTGTGTAGGGGGCTCATGGTGGATTTCTCGTACCAGTCTCCAATGATGCCTGTCCTCCATTCTGGCATGTTTATGCTTTTCCACAGTACGATAATCCAATAAATGCTATGATATACACACGTGAACTTCTGTTTACCCAGCATTTGCTGTCCACACTATTTTCATGGCAACATGTCACCTTAGTCCAGACAGGGACATTCCTGTTTTTCCCAGTACTATGACTTTTTGGCCATTATGTTTGATGTAGGAGGAGGGTACCGATTAACTTCATATTACCTCTGTCTTATAAAACACCACTTTTGTCTGACCAGTGTCATTTAAGCATGCCCGCGTGAGACAACATTTATGCCAAGCCGTGGTATTGTAGTCATGTTGGTCCCAGGGTAACAGACCTTGTGGGGGAGGTAATATCTGTCTTTTACTGGACCAACATCTGATGCTGAGACAGACAAGCTTTCTTGCTCCTGAAGAAGAGCTTTGGGTGGCCACGAAAGCTTGTCTCTTTCAACAGCTGAAGTTGATGCCATGAAAGCAAGGACTAGATCAGTCAGTTAACTTAACAGGCACATTACCCTGGCCCGTATGCATAAGCCATGCTTATCGTCTTGCTGACAATTTATTTTCACGCATGCAACATCCTAACTAACCCCCAAATCCTTCCAACTAATAAATGTTATATTTATCCTGGTAGAATTCTAACTTGTTACCTCCTTATCAGTCTTTTTGTTAATCATTACCACCTTCCTTGCTGGTCAGTGCAGATGTCTTCATGACTTTCCTGGGTTTCATTATCTCTCACAACTGTCTTATTCTGACTTGTCTCCTCCTCTGCTCCTTGGAGTACCTGGATTACGAGCTGTGATCCGTCACTGTCCATCTATGACCTAATCCAATGGCTTTCAAACATGGGGGTGGGGCAGTGAAAAAAAAATCATTCATGCCCAGGACCCAACAGGTTAATCTTTCAGAAACGCATTCCAGTCTTTTGGTGGTGGCAGCAGGGGGCCCCGCGACCCATTACCGGGTCCCAAACCATGTTTAAAACCCACCGACATAGGGTGCCTTCTGCGCCCAGCTTAGCTGAGCTTGCCACTAGTACCAGTGGTCTCCATCGGAGGTCCCCCCTGGTACTGCACATGAGTGGGTTTCACTCGTCTGTTTTACTAGGGTGAGCTATTCAATTTGTCTGGGTTGCTTTGACCTGTTAAATCTACACAGACCAGGAATCCACTTTAGATAAGATGGAAAACAGCTTTCTGCTTTTTACAACCTCTGAAGTTGTCTGAGCTGAGTTTTGAAAGCTGTGGAAGACACACAGAAAGCAGAACAATCCCCTTTTACTTTTTCTCATAACACTATTCAATTCATAATATCAATTTCTCTAACTTTATCTAATACACATTTATTTAACACAGTTAATTATAGGAAATACACCATAAATGGAAAACAAACAAGGAGTCCTGTTGACAAGTTCAAAAGGTTCGGCAGTCATGTTAGTCTAGTTCAGCAAAACAATATGGTGGTGGTGTGGAAATATTCCTTCAGTCAGAGACGGTGAAAAGGGAGGCCTATGGTGCTTTTAAATTAATGTATTTATTTATGTTAGCCTTTAAAAGTGCCACAGGATTCCTTGTTTGTTTTGTGCAACTAGACTAACATGGCCACCCCTTTGGAATAAATGCAAAATATCAATAGCAGCAATTGCCTCAATGTTCATGCTGTCACCACCCTTGCCATCTGCTGGATTTGGAGAGGTTAACAGCCCCACATCACTGGAATTTAAGCAGCCTTGTTACTCCAAGTGAAGTCTCCAACACACTTCAAAGCAAAAATACACTGCTTTAGGCAGAGCAAATAAACGTATTCACTGTGGAAGGACTTTGGGTGAATAGACATCAAAGTGTAAAAAGTCACATTTGGTCAAAAGAAAGAAAAGCAAAATGCATTCAAAGCAAGCTTGGCACTTTCAGTGACTTTACAATCTTACTTAGGCAATTCAGCCAGAGGCTGCCTGGTGTTATGCTATGCGTTTCAGCTACCGATTGAGTCTGTGACACATGACCACACTTGACCGGAATAAGAGGTGTTTATTACAGCGCTTACATCCCTTCTGCAGCTGGGCACCCCAGCACGTCAGCGGACAGGCTCCTGGGCGTCGCTTCTGAGACACTCATCCGGTCGGAGAAGTCCAGCATGCCCTGGACAGTCCACTGAATATATGGGCTGGTATAAGCTAGGGGGAAAGGGGAGGGGACACTACGTGACTAGGAGACACACATCTACACAATAGCCTTATTGTCATAAAATGCATGCCTACAGATAACAAGATGAGCATTGACCACAAACAAGTAACTGAGCATGCTATCAGGTATTCAATGCATGGCCAGTCACATAAACAGCTGACTGCACATGCCCTCAGGTGCCTAGCTCCTGGGCCCGGCACACAGTCGTCAGGGTGGGGGTGCCACTCTTGACAGTGTACAATCGTCTTTCACTGTTTCCCTTACAGCTGGTTTCCCACCAGTCAGGCTCTCTCCTTTGGTCAGGGCTTCAATTTTTCCGTCTTGGTGGTGTTTGTAGGTGGCAATGGAAAAAGCACAACCATGGTGAATATTTCCCTGTCCTTTTTATAATATTCCTTTTCCCCTCCAGTGCCCCCTTTCCAGACAACATCCTTACATGGATGTTCTTCAAGAGTCTGGCGAAGTAGGATTCTCTCCCACAAAAGCTCATGCAAAAAATAAATTTGTTACTTGTTTGTCCGCCTTGGGGCCCAAATATAGGGTGCCCCAAAGGGTAGAGGGGACCTCCCCCTAAAGTGAGTTCTGCTGGTAGTTAGTGTTGTAAGAATGGAGGGGTGAGCGACACATAGACAAAACTAGTGTTTGGGTTCATCACCTCTTAGGTAACCTTTCCTTAAAACTGATACTTAACAACTTTGGTAGGCTGATTCAGCTTTAGCATTACAAGATAGATAATTGCCAACACTAAGCATTGAACTAAAAACAACCCTGCATGGGTACTTCCTGAAAGCCAATTAATTACAAGCGGAGAGGCAGTACTAGTACAATTACGTTTACAAATAGTTTGAATAATTTTTCAACTATTGTTGGTAAGGTTTAAAGTAGTTCCTACATTAAACACCAGGATGTTAGTCTGTTGGGAGCATGGACGCTGGCAGGCCACGCCTGTGTTCGCAACATGACCCCAGAATTCTGTGTACTATGGAAAAGTACAAGCATGTTAACCCTACACCCCTGGCTTGTGGGAGAAGGGATCTGGAGAAGCTCACACCCCCCTTTCAGAGGAAGTAAACAAGTATATTCATCATTATAATGATTGCTAGAGATATGCTAAAGATATGCTAAACTGTATAAATAAAGGACACCGGGATTTTCCCGGGACGCTTCTTTGCCGTGATCCACGACTCTGCCTGGTTTCTTCCCGCATTAGTCAATAGGTTAATCATACTCACAAAAACATAATCATCAAGACCATTGTCCCAACCATGTCAGCACTTTACCACTCTAGCAGACTTCAGGGAATCCTCCTGTCCTAGGATGATCGGATCTTGCTCCAAATTCCCCGCTTACAGGCTGCTCTGGGGTCTGGGTTAAATTTCCTTGATCCCACTTGCAGGATATCTGATTAAACTTGGAGCTTACTACTACGGGCATGCCAAAGTGGTTTGGGAGTGCTCCTGTACTCAGGGAGTTGGATCTTACTCTGTATCTCCCACTGGCGCGCCTTAGGGAATCCTCCTGTCCTGGGATGATCGTATCTTGCTCCAAATTTCCCACATACAGACCACCCTGAGGTTTGGGCCAAGCGCCTGGGTTGATCAGGCTGTGACAAGAGCTGTTTCTTGGTGTTTTGTCCCTTCTAAGGACCTCTCCTTTTCCGTGTCTCCCGACAGCCCCCACTTGTAGCAGCCTGGTATTTCTAGGCTTTGAGATGTTGGGTTAGGTTTGCTGACTGGTACAATAATGTTCCAATATTGGTCCAAGCATTTTGCTCATCACCAGGATTTGCACTTTGAGACAGATTAGAATTTAGGTGTCCTCCTTGTGACAGGAACTCTGGCTGACACTTGTCTTGTTTTTAATTTCTACATTTCCCTTTTTCTTCCCCCCCAGTCTGTTTAACTGCATAGTGAAACCATTGGCCAAACTACTACCACCAGCCCAATGGACATTAGTCTTTAAAAGTGCCACAGGACTCCTTGCTTGCTTTCCTTATATGGACTCATCCATGCCCTGAGTCAGTGAGCATTGGTTCATCATGCTTCCGAACTAACCAGGGAGCTGCAAAGCCTCACAGCCTCAAAACACATGGTCAGAGGAGGAGATTGTGGTGCCCACGCTGAGCAGCTTGCTGAGATCCTGAGCTGGTATCTTGTAAATCCATGGGGGCTTCCTTACCTGCCGTCAGTAGCCATGCCACAGTATGCCAGGAAGTTAAGCCCGTCAATGTGTGCAGGACTGTGATCTTACTGATGTCTTTGTCAGCTGATGCTAGATGCTTGTTTGGTTTTGTAGTGATTTTTAAGGCAGGCTCATCTTGTTCCTCCTTTGAGATCCTATCCTCCTCAATTTTCCCTGGTTCTTAAAAACACAAGTATATTTCCTTAGAGGGACTGTAAGCAGTCTGTAAGCTGCCTGTAAGCTGTAAGCTGAATTTTTAGTATTGCACATAACAAAACTTATAAAAGTAACACAAGTAAAGCCATTTTTGGTTCCTCTTTAGTGGAGCCATCTTGCTGTTTACAAGAATGGCACTAATGAAACCAGTTTCCAAAGGGATAGCCGTGTTAGTCTAGTCCAGTAGAAAAACAACAAGCAGTTGTGTGGCACTTTAAGACTAACAGATCTTAAAGTGCCACACAACTGCTTGTTGTTTTTTTACTAACGAAACCCCCTAACTTCCCTATTCTCAGAAATCTCCTAACTTCCCGGCTCCCGAAAGTCCCTCAACTCCCCACACCCTCAAGTTCATTTTAGCCAATTATATATCATTCTTCTGCTTGTAACCTAATATGGCTTATCAAATGTAACCAGGTATAAAAGCTGAACACTTGCTGTAATCGGGGTCTCTCTGCCCTTAGTGCAGGAGGCCCATTTGTGATCACAAATGCAATAAAGCAAATACCTTTTCACTCTTGGTGTGGTTATTGGCTTTGACGGCACCAAGACAATCCTGGTACCTGAATTCTGGTAACAGGACCGCATGGATTGAAAACTTGTAGCAAGGATTCATTATTATATTATTATTATTGACAGTCACACCTAAAAAGCCCAACCAAGCTCAATGCTCCCTTATGTTGGGTGTTTGACGTACACGGAGTAAGAAGCAGACCTCGCTCTGATGAGTTTGCAGCCTAAATAGACAAGACAGATGAAGAGTGGGCAGGGAAATGGAGGAGCGGAGCAGAGATGTCACTTGCCTGCAGTCCTCCGGTACTAGACTCAGAAGAAATTTTGTAAACTCTAATGCAGTACCTTCTCTGCTGGACCACACTACTTTGCAACATTCACCTGGGCTAGGGTCTCTTGAAAATGTTTATTTACTAGAGCAGTGCAGAGTTCTCAAATTTGACCCTTTCACGAGTCTGATTTGTCTCACATACCCTAAATTTCACCTCACTGAAAAGCTATTTGCTTATAAAATCATTCATCAAAATACAAAAGCATCAGAGCACCTTGCTACTGAAAAATTGTTTATTTTCTTGTTTTTTACTATAGGATTACAAAATAAATCAATTGGAATACAAATATTTGGGCTAACATTTCAGAGTTTAGTATACAGAGCAATATAAACAAGTCATTGTCTAGGTGAAACTTTACTTTGTACTGACTTTTCCTATGGCTTTTTATGCAGCCGATTGTAAAACTAGGATAGTATCTAGGTGAGTGAGGTAGCCCCAGCCATGTGCACGTGTACCCCTTGTTGAGAACCACTGGGCTGGAGGATGAGGCCTCAGTCCTTGTGTGAGGTCTGTCGTCTTAGGGAAGTCATAAGCTCAGGACTTTATGTTTATATCCTGTGATGTAAATAGGCTGGCTGAGGATTTGGTCCATTGGTTTCTGTCTGATAGAAAAGATGCACTGACAAACATTTTCCAGTGAATTTCAGAGAGCATCCTGAAATCCCAATGAATGATCTCTTCAGCCCCATAACGCCCTTGTTGCCATTCCATCAGCCCCCTGCTGTAGCCCCATTCGGTCTTTCTCCCTCAGTGCCTTATGCTCCCTAGCGTTAATAGATATGAAGCCTCACCAATTTGTTTTAGAGCTCTATTAACTACAGTCTTGATGTGCAAAACCAAGTATATTCAGCCTTCTAGCTCAAAGTGCTCTGTTCTTTCTCAGAGCTAGGGTGTGTGTCCAAACACTGACATATATACGATCAACAGTGAAATCTCTTACCCTGACCCCACTGACCTATAGAGAATACGTCCAGATGTCCAGGCAGGACCCCTGGCAACTAACAAAGAATGCTTGTTACTGCAGACGTGTGTTGCGATGAACAAGAAGGTAAGATTGATGGGGGTACCCTTGTGATTGGACTAAGTTCTGGTATTGATAAAAGCTATTTGTTTTTGCAGGTGTTGTCTAGGGTTTATGAAATGAAAACACACTGAAAGGTGTTCTGAACTCATCAAGAGCAAATTGTTACCACAGATGTTCTTAGTAATAACAACTGGGCTTAAATCCCTTTAGTTTATCAATCATGTAATCTGAGATCCATAGAAAGTAATTATGTAAATAGAGATATTGAAAACAGATACAGCAGGATCAACTGTGGGGAAAATCTTCTCTTCCCCACAAAGGAATTGCTTTGTCCCACATCCTATAAAAGGGAAAAGTTTGGAGGAATTAAATTTGATGTGGACAAGCAACTATCTGTTACAGAGAGCTTGGTAAAGGATGCTTTTCTGTCTGTTCCGGATCAACAGTTGGCAAATATTCTGGGATTAAATAATTCCAGCTGAGCCAAACATCTGCCATCATGCATCATTATCAGAAGAAAACATGCCAGTAAAACACACAACAAAGCAAGCAGAGTTGCAATTCCTGCAGAGTAGACGTGGATCCTGATCTTGTGGGGGTTTAATCAGCTTGGCAGCATTCAGGGAAGCAGAGTGCAATTAAACCCAAGAAAGCAGACTGGAGACTGTTCCCAGCTGGGTGTTTACAACAGAACAAAGCCAATCCACGCTGTGCAGGCCCCGAGTCCTTGGGGGAAGGGTAGGACTGTGCCCCCTTCCGAGCCCTCCTCCAGCAGAGGAGAATGGAGCACAATCCCCCAAAAGACCTGGAAACAGCTGGGCACCCCTTCATACTCCATTGCTAACACTGAACACCTTATTGACCATCACCCCACCCCGTCAGTCTTTAAATCTACCACCCTGCCCTGTCATTGGCTGCCAAGCCTTCCCTTCCTGCACTCTCATTGGCTGAGGCAGAAGCAGAAAAGTACCTATGTTATGGGGCTCTCCGAGAAGGAGAGAAACACTGAGTTTATCACTATTATGGTTTATCACTGTTTAGGCGACTTTTATTTGAAAGATATACATGTGTGATCATCATGAATGCAGTTGTAATAAAGTGCAAATATCTTTACAGAGGCAATATACACGGTGCGTAATGAGTATAATTAGTATGCCGTTTGCCAATGCCAGCCACACCACACGGTATGATACACAGTCTTTCCCACCGTCCCAACTACAGCGTGCTACAGGTAAGGTCCCATGCATTAGAAAGTTAAATGTAGTAGCATGCTAGACAATGCATCACACAGCAACACTTATCCCCCCACTCACACACTACACGCATACCTGACAGACACAGGGCTTACTCCAGACTGGCCAGGTCTGAGTTACCCCAGATGCACAACCTTGGTGGGATGAAGAGACTGTGAGTGCACGTATGGACCCCGGTTGCATCGATGTGGTCTCCTCCCGCCGCTAGTACACTGGGCTGTTTGATAGATGAACCGATCAAGAGGGCAGCCCGAAGGTGGGGCGTCCGTCTTCATCCTTGCCTGAGATGACCCTTATGCCCCCTCACTTTTGATTGGCACCCAAGAATCCTGGCCAGTCACCAAGTCTGCCCTGGGAATTTGGGACTTTCCATCCATACCAACCACACTCACTTTCTCACATACGGCTATGGTTCGTTGGTACGATAAACACTGTGGTTCCAGTATAACAGAAACTGCTGCCTCAAGCAATTCTAGCTTGAGCGAAGCTAGTCGACTCCTGAGAGGGTCTACCCTGTGCCCTCTGACGGAGTACATCTTGCTCAAGCATTTACCACAGTGTTGCTAACCAAAATACATGCTGCAAGCTACTTCTGCTTAGTTCAGGCCTTCTCAAAAAGTCTAAGATGGAGTCAATGCCTGGGCCCCGGCAGCTGCTCTTCCTCTTAGCCAGAAACCTTATGCTGGTATGCACAACACCTATATTACCTGGAAGCCCGTGTCTTGGCCCCAGAGGTGCATCTGTTTCTCCCCTGGCTCAGGAGAGAGGGTTTGGCGCGCACGCTTGGCTTGATGTATGTAGTTCTGGGTAATGTAGTTTTTACGGTGAGTGATTTAGGCATTGTTGTAAATGGGAAGTTTACCTGCTATGCTAGGAGATTGGTTGGTCTGAGCCCTGGTCTGTAGGAGTTAAATCCATACAAAGCAATTTCCAAAGGGACAGCCACGTTAGTCAAGTCCAGCAAAAAAAACCCAAGGAGTCGTGTGGCACTTTAAAACTAACAGATTGATTTTTCTCAAGAGCTTTCATGGAAGAAAATCCCACTTTGTCAGATGCTTCAAAGATAGGTGAACTTCATAGTTTTTTTTCCTTGCAAAGCAGCCTGTGTCAACCTCTGTAAGCTCCTACAGTAAAATGTTGCTCCTGCTGATGGAACTTGCCCACAGCGCCAACTTAATGCCACCTCCAGAAGAGATGACTCTTGCTGACGTCAACCGCTGCTGGTCTCCTAAAAGCCATCCAATGCCCCACTGTGACAGTTTAGAGCATTGGCGCAAGCAAGGCCTTCTGATAAAGGTAGACATGCACCATCAGCAACAAAATGGAGCCTTGCACGAGCGATGTCATTACTGCAGTGGCCATACGCCAACCTCAGCTAGGGTGACTTCAATCTGCAGCGTAGACACGCCCCTTGTTAATGCGCTACTTGTTGGAAAATCTGCCAAGATTATTCACAGATGCAAGTGCCTCCTGCAATCATTTTCATTCTCCTTCTTACTATGAAAGTCTCCGTCTCTGTGCTTTCTTTAGTCCACTCACGGCAGGAAGAAATAAAAAAAAACAAGGAGACTAACAGATTTGTTTTTCGCGTGAGCTTTCGTGCGAGAAAATCCCACTTTGGCAGATGCTTCGAAGCATCTGGGATTTTCTCCCATGAAAGCTCATGGAAAAAATAAATCTGTTCGTCTTAAAGTGCCCAGGCGACTGCTTGTTTTGTTTTGTGTTTTTGCTAGACTGGACTAACACGGCTCTCCCTTTGGAAACTGAGGAAGAAATCATGCTCCCATCCTAGCAAGGCTAGCAGTTGGTGTTTTGCCCTGGATCCTGCAAACATTTCAGGAGGCCTGGCACTGCAATGCCTGAGCTTCATTCCCCCTGTTATTAAATTGCACTTTGCACAGGGACCGGGCTGCAGCCAGCCCACGCCTGGACTCTGCAGGCAGGGCTGACGGGCGCAGTGCGCACGCGCGCTGCTGCGGCGCCACGCTTCGCACGCGGCGACAGGGGGCGCTCGCGCGCTGCGGGCGCACGTGCCTTTCGGCCGCTTTCCCGCCTGCCGCTCGGTAGCGGAAGTGACGCCCTGAGGCGGCGCCGCGCGCGGATGTGACGCTCTAACTAGTGGCCGCAGCCGGGCGCCGAGCACGTGGGCCGCCCCCAGCGCTGAGCAGCCATGGCGCCGGGCGGGCAGGCTGCAGGCGGCACCAGCCGGAGCCCCGGCTCCCCGCCCCAGGGGCTGCGGGACTGGATCCGCACCGCCCTCCGCTTCGCCGCCGACAGGAACGATTTCCGCAGGTGGGTCCCAGCCCTGGGCCGGGCAGGCCCCCCGTCCTGGGGGGAAGGGGCTCTTCAATCAGTCAAATAAATCATAGGGCTGGAAGGGACCTCGTGAGATCATCGAGTCCAACCCCCTGGGAATTGAACCCAGGACCTTCTGCATGTTAAGCAGAGGTGCTAACCACTACACTCTTCACCCAGGGCGGGTGCGGGCTGCTTCTCTGTAGGGTTACCAGGTACCACTCATGTCATCATCTTCTCTTTTTAGGGGCCTTGGATCGCTTCCCCCTAAAAAGGGTGTTAAACACAGCGTCCTTTAACCCCTGTAGGTAAAAAGCCAGACAAAACCATGGCGTTTTAAAATGCCCACTGGATGCTGGCCATGAAGGTACAAAGGACATGACCTCTGGTAATCCTACTTCTGTGGCATCTGCTGGGCCAGAGTGGGGGAGGTGACGGGGGCCGTGGGGCCCACACCCCGGGAATCGCCCAGAGACCTGTCATGGTGCCAGGGGACTGCAGAGGGTGGAGGCAAGAGGAAAACGAATTGTGGAAAGCCGGGCTGTCGGGGGACACAGCAAAAGAAGCCACCCCACCTTTGAAAACAAGCCAAAAGTGACTCTGGGGTAGGGTTACCAGATGTCAGGCAAAAAGGAGGATATGCCCTCCTTTATACCTTCATATTCTCCGTCAGACAGGCCTTTTAAAAATACATGATTTTGTCTGGCTTTTTACTTACAGGGGTTAAAGGATGCTGGAATGCCATGTGCTACCTTATTTTTAGGGGGAAGCATTCTAGGGCCCCCTAAAATCAGAAGACTATTACGTTAATACTACATTTTTTCCATGTGTTCTTGTTTCCATACTTCCCTGTTCTCCTTTCCAGGGTTTGGTATCTGGTAGTCCTAGTCTGGGGCCGTGCTGTTTCTGCCATGTTGTTTAAAAGGGCAGAATCCCTAAGTGATGTATTGACACGTGTCACACACACCTGCACTTATCATGGGACAGAGCTAAGTTTAAGTTGCTGTGCAAGAGAATTTCTGGAATTTGAAACAATCAAATGAAAACTGTTTTGCTTAAGTCCTGTTCTCTTAATTTCTTTTTCTTCTGTTACTAACATATGTGGTACATGGAAAAACCTGATGCCTGAGTTCATCCAATCCTGCTACCTATTCCCTACCTGAAGTTGTAATTCTTGTTAGAGTGGCTACAGCTAGTTACCATGAGATGAAGATGAAGAGCAGGAGCAAATGAGTTCTTTAGACAACCATCCTGCTTTTGTGTCAATCTCTTTCCACAGGAAAAAACTGAGGAGCTGGTGGGAGTGGAATGGTTTCTAAACATCATTGGAGGAGGCAGCAAAAAAAAAAGGGGGGGGGGTGCCCTAAAAGTGTTGCTGTCCCAATTTTCACATATTCATGACAATGAGATACAAGTTCCAAAGGAGTAGCTATGTTAGTCTAGTTCAGTAAACAAAAAGGAGTCTTATGGCACTTTAAAGACTAAAAAGTTTATTTTTCACATGAGCTTTTGTGGGCAAAGTCACACTGTCAGATGCCAAAGTAGAGGAAAAAATGTAATTTAAGTTGCTGTTTTAAAGCCCTCTACTGGAGGATTTGCTGTACAGTTACAGTTACGTAGAAAACCCTTTCACATAGGCAAGATACCACCAGCTACTTCAACAGATTAAACTCACTCTGTATTTATTTCAGAAACCTCATAGTGAATCTGGGCCTTTTTGCTGCTGGAGTCTGGGTAGCCCGAAATTTGACAGACATTGATTTGGTGGTTACTCCACCGGTTCCATAGCAGTACACGTGAGTACCTGATACTGTGGAAACACAGTAAGGGTTTGTTAGCTGAATGAGGAGGAACTGATAAGGATAATCAAACATTTGGTTAAAGGAGCATTGATAGCTATAGGAAACTCGAGCTTTTGCACATGGCCAGGAAGACTGCAGTATGAGGTTTTCTATAGAGGAAAACTGCTGCAGTTAAGTCCTGTGAACTATAATTGTGGTTGCAGTGTATGGAACTATCACAGTTTAGTACTCTTTCTTTTTTTAATGAGTCCAGATCTTGGAACTGTGTTAAGTCAATGCACAAGAAATTTCTTAAACTTTAAGGGATCTTCCTCTCACTTTCAAAGATTTGCATAGATCTTTGTAGGCATCCTGTGCGCCCACTGCTTTATGCTTACCTCATACTATTGTTGACAACTTTCCACTTCCTGTGGATTGAACTCCCTCTTTTTAATCCCCCTGTTAGTTTCACTGATGCTGTCCTAGTATAATTTGTTCACTGTTCCATTCAAGGACTCAGGATAGGGATGTTTTGTTTTTAAAGTACCACTTACTGGGCAGTCGACGTATTATATCTGTTCCAAATCTTGGGTATCATCTTAGGTGGTGTAAGACAAAGTCTGAGCCTGGCTTTATGGTCATTAAAGGATATTACAAGTGAGTGCTTGTGTTGTCCCCTAAGATACAGGTATTTAGATACAAGGTTACACAATTTATAGATTATCAAGAGAACAGTAAGATGTTTTACAATTCAGAGTGGCATTCTAGGGGGAAAACATGATCATAGTGACTTCTCATCCACCCATGCCAGACACATGGCCCTCTAACCTATCTTTTGTTTAACTGCAGGTGTGAATTCAGTGTACCTGCCTCAAGTTGGAAGAGCTACCAGTTGCCTTGTGACAGAATGACAACGGTGGTGTTGCTTTTGTTCCAGATAAGTTCAGCAGCTCTAAAATCTTGTTTTAATTCAAGCATAGCTGTCTTTCCACAAAAAAGTGTCAGAGGCATTTAACTCTTCTGATGCTCATTGTATGTTCAGTTCACTCAACTGAGGACAGTGTATATTTAAATAGTTAACTTTTCAGTGCTTGTGAAGCTGTTGTCTATGGAGTTTAATTCTGTATCATGTCAAAGAATTATTAAAATTATCTTAAGGTGTGAAATGATGACACAGTGCACTAGAATTTTATTCTTTTAATAGGAAAGTTCAGCTTACAAAACAAGGTGTAAAAAGAGTAAAGATTTACAAAAATCATAAAAACATGATTCATATTTCACACCCAAAAGAGAAGAAAACAAGTCCACTTCCTGTGTTGTAAGTAGGACTTGTCAGCTATTTATTCAAAGGGAAAATAAAGTTTTAAAAAGCCCTAGGTAAACTCTAACCACCAGAAATGTACCTGGATAATGTTCAGACAGGATAAAGCTGGTGCATTTTTCATCTTAGGGGAATAATGATTGTATACTGTACTTGGGGAAGAAGCTGGTGTTGCATAGCATTTTGGTGCCTTGGACTGATTCAACAAGTTGTCACCACTGAAAGATTATTGGAATCCCAACGTTAGGGGTGAGGCTCTTCTGTGGGAGGTGAAACAGACGATCTGGAGGACAGGCCCAGAAGCAGTGCTACCTTTTAGCTTTAATCACATGCATTGTGTTACAGCTGCACAAACAGTAGCCCATGTTCCAGCCCTGAGCTTTACGCAGCACCACTGCTGCATGGCTTGAGATCCTTGGGAATTTTACGCATGAGTTCATTTAGTTCTCTGGAGGAGTCCTACACAGCATTGCCTGCAGGGGTTCTGTTGGTGGGGGAGAAGTGAGGTCATTCAAGAGAATGTGGGGACAACGTCACTTTCATCCAATGGAAATGAGCTGGGCCTCGTTTTTTTCAGAACCAGAGATGTATCCTTGGCAGGCAAAAATAAAAAGGGACCTCTTAAGAGCAGTGAATGGATAGGTCTAAACTTGGTTTCTAAACCTTTTTGATTTACAACACCCTAATCTCTTTGAAGGAGCTGGGGTCAGCCTGGGGCTAGGTTACGCAGCAAATGGTAAACTACTGAATACTGTCTTCATAACCCCTTGACTTAAAGAGCTGTACTGCATCCATGCACTGAGCTAGCCCAACTGCAGTACCCGAGGTGGCCAGCAATTAGTTGGATTCTAACTGTTGCCTCTTAAGTCTTTGCAGTCTTAGTTACTACCAGAGCACAGGGCATCAGTTAGTGATTACTGACTCAGGCAGCAGAAGCCTGTTAGAGTGCTAGATGCAGCTTTGACTTAAAGCCACCACAAAAGTCACTGGAAAGCCAACAGCTGGGCCGAGGGTTTTTTCCTTGGCATTTTGGGTCTCTCTAAAAAGCAGAGGAACACCCATCCTTCATTTCTGCTTTCAAGAGGATGTTTCTTCGTTCCAGCCTTTGCAAATATTTAGTGAACAGCAGCCTTCCAACATAAATTGCTGACTGGCTGAGCCTGCTGTAAGAGTGCCAACGCCTGACATGATGGTGATGGGCGTCCACAGACATTGCTGACTGGGAGTAGCTATGTCATAACAGGATTCACAAGAAGTGGTTGGCCTTTCCTTAACTGCTGCTAGTGAAGTCACCTGTGTAATCACTGATTTAACAAGAAGAATTAGGCCAATCCCAAGGGTCTTCAAAATCCCAACTGTCACTCATCTGTGAAGAAGCTTGGAAAGCCCCAATCAAATTGTAAACTAAATTTACACATTAGAGGAATGTTTAAAATCAGATCTTCAAATATACTGGAAAAACATTGAGAGGGACTGATTCGGGGCAAACAGCTAACATTTGCAACTTGTTTTTCCCTCTCCTATTAACTGTCTTTAATGGACAGCAACAGTTATAGCATTGAGTAAGCTTCCTTCCCCTGAATTTATAATGTTTATGCACAGAGAAGTGAAAATAGGTCATTTCTACTTCCCACCTAGGGGTCTTCATGGTGCCAGGTTCAAGATCACTTTTGATGGCAGCAGCAAGAGGCCCCTCAGACACTAATTCAAAGTTGACTTTTTATAGCTTTTTGCCTGGTTGGTTTGAGGCAGGGGACACACACTACCTCTGTGAACTTTACTTGCTGGGCTCACTGGTATTGTTAAGTGGTAAGAGCTTTTTAAGAAGAATAGGCAGGAGCATATACAGTTGTCAGCCTTGCCGGACCTGCACTACTAAGTTAGATTGAAGGCAAAATTATTTGTCCAATCAGAAGGGTTGCAGGGTGTTTCTAGACAACTGCTTAAGCTAAGGAACAGATTCTAAAGTGCAGCAAAAATCAGGAGAAAATCACCTAAGGATTCAGCTTCTCCCTCTTGAAAGATACATTCTTAGTTTTTGTCTACACACAGGAGTTGTAATGGTTTAATTACAATACACTGACAGCTAAAGTGGTACAGTGCCCCCACAACCCTTTTCTCCCACATCCCCCCTCACGTGGCTGCAGTTACAGCAATGTAGGAGATTACATTGCAGTAGCTTACCATATTCACAAAAGGAAGGGGAACAAGCCTTCCTACTTTAAACACTTAGCCCAGTCTAACTGCAGCCACCCATAGGAGGTTGTATCACTTTAGTTATTTCAGTGTTAAAAAAATAAAAATCCTAACCCAAAGTTATCCTGGTACAAAATGTGCAGACAAAGCACATTAAGCAACACACTAATGCATTTTAGAGGTCTTATAAAAGTGCACTCAACTCTGTTCCATCCATGCCCTAACTGTTCTGCTCATCAGGCTAAGAACCAGTACCAGAAAGTTCAGAGAGTTTAATTTTAACACGATGAGTTCAATTTCTACCTCCTCATATCTAAGGCAATAGTTTTCCAACCTGAAATGCATAATCATGATTTTAAAATAATAATTCAAATGCAAGTTTTTGCTATCTAGTCATTGTTTGATCATCTCCGGCTATTCAGAACAGGTTTACACAGTGACCATTGTGGGGTTTAAGCAAGTAGCTTCCTCCCTCTATATTTTTATATTTAAGGAAGGGAGGGGATAGTTTGAAACGGAACAGTTTTCCACTAGTAAACAGCCATTCATTTTACAAAATAAGTTGAAGGCCCTTAATATTTAGGATTTTGCTGCTAATCAAATTCCAGTCATGAATTTTATGTCCTTAGGGCTGGTACCCTCCATGTGCTTGTACACATATAGAGTATTCACTTGATACATACGTTCCAGAGGGGTAGCTGTATTAGTCTAGTTCAGCAAAACAAACAAGGATCCCTGTGGCACTTTCAAAGACAAATTTGTTAGCCTTTAAAAGTGCTACAAGACTCCTTGTTTACTTGACACAAAGGATCTCCCTTGTCATCAAACTTTTCCTGCCTCATCTACATATAAATCAAAATGTTTTCCAGTGGTCACTTCAGCTTTGTTAATGAGTTGGTTTTAAACTCCTTTCCTTTCCCATACTCCAACCTAAACAGAATTCAGGGAACGGGCTATGCAGACAGTGCACTTGAGGATACAGCATTCTGCTGTCGCTATAATGTATTCTGTACCATGCACAAGCTTCAAACAAGTCGAATAGTGGTTAAAGTCAGTCTTGGGCCCATTGGGCTGGGTTTTTTTGTTTTTTTTCCTTTTTGGAAATGCCAGTTGAAAAAAATTTTAAAGACATTCCAGTTTAAAAATTCCTTTTGAAAGCATTTTGGTCAACCATACACTTTTTTCTTAGCACAACCGGAACCCACACATGTACACAAAATAAAATAAGCACAATGGAAGGGATATCCCAAGGCATACCCCTAAAATTAACTAAGACAACTAATCACAAACTGGTATAGGTAACTAACATATGAACTTTTTAATCATGAAAACTGTGCTGTGGTTTTACAAATATAAAAACTTGCAAAAATGCTTCACATTCCCACTTGTAATAAATGGATAGCAATATTAATGTAATAGAAACGGAAAAACTCACCCAGCTGAGGTTTTATATTCCCACAGGCAAGAAATCCCCACTCAACTGCTTCTTCCCTGCCTCATCTCAAACCACGTGCAGCAATTAGACACGTAAGAAGGCAGTGTTCACAACAGGTGTTAGGATTTTACGATTTACCGAGAAGTAGAGATATTTAGCCACCTTAACTGTACATCTTGCATATGAAACACAGTATTGCCTGTGTTGAGATCTTTCAGCTCACACATGTGGGATTGTTTGCTACACTGCTAACTGTAAGTCTGTGCAAATAGCACCATGGCAAGGGTAACTCTCTCTATTTTTCCTTTGTAAGTCACCAGTTATAAGTCAATGTTTAAATCAAAAAGGCCTTTCCAAAACCACTACTACTCTACCAAAATGCCACAGGTGGAGTTTTTATCCTTCACACAACACAGGTCTGATTGTAAATAAGGTTTTTGCTTGAAGAGGAGTAGCCTTGCTGACTTGATTGGAAGTGGCCTGAGTAATGTAGAAGGAAAATTAAAAAAACAAAATACGATCTGCCTTTGAACAAGTAGTCATTTGAGTCATTACAAACACAGATTTCAGACAGGTACGCTAAAATACACTATGTTCTGAACTTGCTGGTAAGAACTGTTTTTTCATTCACATACAGATATGAAATGTAAAAATGTCAATGATACAGAAAAGTACTCATAAAAACATACAGATTTGTCTGCCACTTGAATGATGGAGAGGGGAAATTCAAAACTCCCAACTTTTCGGTCCCATGCAAAATGTAATTGGATACAAGGCACCAAATTTAATGAATCATATAAAATTAGTTCACAAAGCTTTATCAGTAGGTAAAACTAACCACTTTCCTCATCTCCTGCCTCCACCCTCTTTTCAATTTCCTCGTTCTGTAATACTGTCAAACTGCTGCTATAGTTTACGACTGGGCATTTTGCTGGCAGCCAACACCCAATTGCTTGTCTCTCTCATCGGAAAGTATCAAAGCACATTCCACCAGAAACAACTTCTGGATGCCTAAGAGACAATATTTCTGCTAGACGCCTTGCTTTTTAAAACAAAAATAATCTCTGCTAATGAGTCCATGGGACACATTTACCATTTCCAATTTTATTTCTACACTAAAGATGCCTGGAAGTTCTTAATTGTGTGAGGTGCTACCGTTACCTGGAAGGGAAGAATTCCAAGATGACGGGTCAGTCCCAGACTGTTTAATATGTATTATTCCATCTGCTGCCTCACCTGTGACCATTTTCCAAGACACCAAACCACAATTCATCTAGTCAGTAGACAATAAAAATCATCATCTTTCAGTATTTTGCATTAAAACTTCTCTACACCCAGTGCATAGTTTAACTTGGCAGTGCAGGCAGTGAGAGCATAATAGATCGGGAAATAGTTGTAATTAACTTGCTAGCGGTGAAGTTAGCCTAAAACAATGGTTTCTAAATACTTTAGCAGACTTTGGACTTACCTGACCATGAAGCTGTAAATTTTAAGATGTTCTTATTAGGAAAAAAAAAAAAAAAAAAAAAGTAAAATAAAGCTGATGCAATTAAGTTTTAAATATATTGGTTGCACTTATGTATAAGTAATCAATTAATTTACTCAGCTCCCTATGCATCTAGAGTCCTGTCCAGCAAGGTGCCAGTCATGTTCAATTCCTATTAGCTTTGGCTGTTGTTCAATACAACACCTCTCAGTCTCTCTTCACCTCACGGGACTGGGCTCCTAAAACGCCACAGAGGAAAAGTATGACTGAAAAATGGTGACAATTATTTTTAATTTACTTCAGTGCTCTAAATTTAAGGCTAGCATAAGTTACTGCTCCAGGGTCCTACAAATGGGGTGGGTCATCAACAACCTTGTTTTGCGTATGCAGCAGGGACTTCTTGCAAAGGGTTTCATCAGGTTAAAAAAACTGGTACACAGCAAGCGTAATCTGTTATTCACCCAGTCATTTTTAAAATGACTGAGATATTAGCCTGTTCCAACACTTCTTTTTTAATTGAAGAATTTTAGCCGAGTGTACAGGGCCAAATTCTGCTCTGAGTTACACCAATTTGAGGATCTGAGCCTGCCAACACTTAGCATATAGTTAATTACCTATATGAGTGTTCTTATTAGTCAGTGGCACTTCTTGTCTGATTCAAGTAGCACCCATATATGTTGAGTTTGCAGGACAAAGACCTAAATCTGAAGTAATTCAATTGATTTTAACCGAGTTACTCTAAACGCATACTGGTATAGGACCATAATATGACTCATACGATAAGGGAGGAACAAAGATAATTTTATAGGTTACACTTTGTCAAGCATTAACTTAAGTGGACTTTGCTGTAATGGCAAGTAATGTTTTCATCTTATAGAGCTAGACACACGTAACTTCCAGTCAGAATTTCTGGCACCCAGGACACTATAAAACAGTGTACAGTGCAGCAGGAGCACTGGGCAATGCTTATATATAGGAGCCTGCAGTAGACAAAATATAAACCAAACAGCATAAAAAAATGCTATACGCTATCGCTTCCAAATAAAAGCTAAATATTACAGAAACCTCACAGTGTTGGAAAAAGCAAGTTTAAGTATAATTAATTCCTTCCCTACCAGGGTAAGTCATTTTTTCCAGCTGCAACTTCTCCATGTTACCAGCATGTCTGGGGTAATGTCATGTGGGAGGGCACTAATCTCCAAAGATGTCAACAGCAAATGCTACAAATCTGCTTGGGAAATCTGATGTATTGATGGCTAAACATACACCCTCCTTCCAGCCTCCCTTTCCCTCTCTGCAACCTACTCAATTCAAGTGACAACTCTTTTACTACCTGAATTCATATATTAATGCAACACACTCAGTCAAAAGATGAGCATTCATAGTGGTAAGTCTAGGCTCACTGCAGTAACAATTTTAATGCTGCGTTGTGGTTTGCCTTTAGATCATAGGGATTTTCCTATAACAGGGTTAGCATGGCAAGTGTTTTCAGAAAGAGAATTTTCCATTACAGTCATCAGTCACCATGATAAACTGAGAATCTGCTGTTTGAAAGCAAATTATTACTTTATGTTAACCAATTTCATCTTAAAAGTATTGATAGACTTGGAAGGATCACCAGTGCTTTAGAAAATGCCTATGTTGCCCTTCACTTCCCCCCAAAAAGATTTAAAAAGGCATTAACACTTCAACTCTATCTTCTCTATGTGTTCTTTCAAATATGGCCAGGACTAAGAAGTGTATACTTTTTGCACTAGCGAAGGATCATGTATGCTTATACATATTTGACTGTCATGGCTGCCTGATTTTTCTAAATCATATGCAGCACTTTTACACTCCTTGAGCCAAATTCGGACTTCACTGAATTCAGTGGAATTGCATCTGCTTACATTGTCTTAATTTGGCCCATTACATTTTGAATAGTTACTATCTGTGGGGTTTGTTTTAACTGCCCCCCAATCAGTACACACCTAGGAAATAAAGATGTCAGAATTCCTAAGAAATAAAATAATTAAAAAAAAAAAAATCAAACCCTTCCAAGGCTAGTTACAGATAAGAATTTAAAAACAATAAAAAACCCCAAAACATTTCATTAGCCTATATGGGAAACTGAAATTTCAATGAATAGGAAAACAAAACCAGGTGGTTTTTTGTAGGCTCTAAAGCAACACATTGCTCAGACATGCAGGAGACATGGGTTCCTGAGTAACTTCCACTCCCCAGGACCGTGGAAACCTGTGTGTCCTAGAACTGACACACTCAGTCTTTGCTCTGGTTCTAGGACAGGACTGGGAGTTTGCTGCCTGCCCTAGAGTACTGCTCCCTCCTTTCCGGCTAGTTGGAGTGATTAACAACAACCTGAGAAGAGATTATGTTTTGCCCTTAGGACAGGAGGTTAAGTGTTGTTTTAGTGGCAGCCACAACAGAGGGAGGTTATTACTTCGGGAAATTTACTCCCACCCTCTAAACCAATAGGGTGGGCTCTGCTGGTTAAGTTTCTGTGATGGGCAAATGCTGACAAGAATAAAAGGGAGTGGAGAAAGAAAAATAAAAAAAATAGTTTCAGGACTTCTTTTACCTGGATTTGAAGTTGAAATTTCTTGACTTTTAAAATACCCCACAGGCACACTGGATTTTTAAATTGTTTCCACCTTGGCCATCTCAACTAAACAAGACTGACTACACAGCGAATAAGACAACCTTTTACAAACTCTCGGGTCTGGTCTCCTCTAAAATTGAACATGGACAGCACAATCCTTAAACTAAATGAAGGTTTGAAGTGTGGTTTTACTGAGAAAAGGCACTAAAAATGGTACCGTGAGCCCTTATGTTTGCTGTGTTTCAATGATTGCTGTATCAAGCTCAGATTGCAAGTATAAAAATATTTGTACAAGTCTGCAGCTTTGCAAACTCAAACTGAGATTTGAGAGCCAAACTATCACTTGAAACAAAGACAGGGCTGGCCAAATTCTATCCTCCCTAACGCCTATGCAATCTCCTCATCTCCAATTAGCTTGCATAAGTTAACAGACTGGAATGGAGTAAGCCATTCTGTTTATGCACAAAGAAACAAAATCTGGCTCACTCTCCCATAGCTGAGCTGGCACAGTGGTGCTAAAAGACTCGCACCTGTTTCTGTGGCTAATGTTTGCAGATGGGATTCTGAACATGAACTGGGAGCAGAGCTAATCAATTCAAGGGTTCCACTTTTACATTCTCTCTTTCCAGAGCAGAACCACATTGATCACATTCCATATCAGAAGTGAACACTCAATTGCCAAGTCAGTTTGGTCCAGTTAAAGGAAAATGCTGCCATGTATATACCAATGTAATATTTAGGCCCTGTCAGTATTATGAAAATGATCTATTGCTGACAATGAAAGTCAGTAACGGGCATCCTCAAGTCTAGTTCCTTCCTCTACTGAAGTAGTCCTATCTGCACTAGTTTTCAGCACTGTTACAGACAATGTGATTAAGGCCTGGTGGAATACTTTCCTAGTCTAGTGCAAAGGGCCTTAGACAACTCTCCAAAAAGATTGGCTTTTAGAAAAGTACAACTCCATCCATTCAAGATACTCTGGGGGAAACTGAAGCCATTCTCCTAATGGAGATGCTAGGTAAGTGATTCACACCAGAAAATACAATTGACAAGGAAATGACAGTTGAATCAACTTCTATTCTACCTCTGTATTTCTTCTGGAGGTTTTTTTTTTTTTGTAATCACAACTGATTACTAGCCAATTTAGGAGTCAGTTTGATAGGCTTGTATTCTGTTTGAACAAATGGGTTGTACTTACTTTTACATGCCTTATTTAATTTCTCTTTCAAATAAGATCAGTGACACCAGACATCTGTGGCTATTTTGACAAAGGTGGGGTTTATCAGTAATAAAAACTTTTTAAAAAAAGAGTCTGATTACAGGTTCACGTGACAGAATTGCACAGCCTGATGCACATTTTTCCGGATCTTGGGGAGGCAAACATGGTGATCTGATCTGTTCCTGCAGTAAGCCTTTCTTCCTACAAAGAGGAAAGATGTGTGAACACCAATGGGAGAGTCAGCTGAGTTATTATACCCTTCCCATCATGGGAATGTCAGTCTTCTGTCCTTTTCGCTGTTTTTGGACGGCACCTGAGCTTGGAGTTGTGTTTCTGAGATTCCTGCTTTGCCCTGCACTGTTCTTTGAGTGTAAAAAAGAATGTAGGCCTGGGTTTTGCACACCTCCTCCACACTACATACATTCAGTTTGGAATCATTGCAGTGGACCCAAAAACCTAGGAACCAAAGGAAGAAAGAGGACATTAGTGATTGGACTGTGATCCTTTCGATTGTCTCTTATGACAGGTCCCTAAAAACAATCACAAGAAATGGGAATTTGCAGGGGAGGGGTAGAACAGATGTGTATTAACCTGGAAACATTTTGGGAAGAGACTCCAAGTTAGTAGCCCTTTCTAGTATTTCTGTGCTATTAACACAGTTTACCACTATGTGGTCTAGCTGTAATTTGGTTTTATAAAACCTTAAAATAAAACCTCTTCAACAAATAAAAAGTAAAATCTTTCAGTACAGACAGAGTTATAATTCTCCCTTCTCTGCAGTAACGTGGGGGAGGGAAGCATAGGTACTCATGCAGGCAGCTGTGGAAAGAGGTACATGTTCAAAACCTTGGTTCAGAAAAACTCTGTGGATGTTAGTCATGAACGGTCCAGCTCTGATTTCAGCACATTTTCTGTGTTATTCCCCCATCTGAAGAAGGGTCAGAAGGATGCCCGATCAGAGCAGCACACTCAAGTTATGCAGCATGAGAAAATGAAATATTGATGTTATAAAGCAAAAAGCAGACTACAAGGAAGGCGGGGGGCAGGGGGGAGAGTCTTTGGTCCTTATGCAACTACTTGCTGCTAGCAATATGCTCTGGTAATTATGCTATGGACCGTCAGGAAATTTTATTTGAAACAACTTTGACTGTCAACCTTTAAAACACACTAAGTCTATGGAACAAATATTAACAGACTTTTCAAATCTGTTTCCCCAGTAATAAGGCACACGCACCTCCCTCTGTGTTGTAGCAATATGCTGTGTAGTGTCCTGAGCCAAACCCTTTACCATGATGCATCACCACAGCGGAGAGGTCATAGACAAAGGTCTCTTTGTCAAGAGAGGAGAGAGAGTCCCTGCAGCAGTAAGGTTCCATGTTTAATACCTGGTCAAAGAGGACATGGACCCCAATCTTCTCACGGTGATTACGTCCAGACCACCTAAAACACAAATGCACCCTCTCAAAATAAACCCCCACCAAATATTCCAGGATTTTTAAAATGGTAGAGGGGCTGGGGAGGAGTGAAAGTGGGACCCATAACTTGCTACTGCTCCTCCTCCCCCCAAGAGATTTTGAAGGATTTTCACTTCTGGGGAGATGTAGGCTATAAACACCTTCCTCATCTTGCTTCCACCCCAAAGTCTATTATAGTTTGTAGATTAGGTGCCTGAGCACAAACTTACAAGATTCAGTTACTGATAAAATCTTCCTCAAATGCAAACTACGTGCCCCAATAACAATTACACTAGGCCTGCATTTATCAGTCAAAGACACACATTCCAACAGTAATCCCTGCATCTACTACATTATGAAAAACAGAACCAAAAAAGGTTCATTTTCTACAACAGGACTGATAAGTGGCAAAATTGGGGATCAGATACATTTTCACAATTATCTCCATCATTTCTTGCATGCTTTCATCAGCAGTTAATAGATACTGACGTTGACCTCTAAATGCTCATAACCAGGAACTCCACTGAATGAACAGAGTCAATTCATGCCATCAGCACTGCTGTTTCAGGATGTCTGCCACTAGGGCTGGCGCTGAGTACAGCACAGAAAGGATATGCAGTTGTAGTACATTAATACTTATACAACTTCACCAGTGTGTATTCACAAAAACATTAAGGCTACATCCAAACTACAAAGGTAGGGATGCACACATTCAGGGTAGCTCAGGCCTTGACAAATCTGTTTCTGGTCACCTAGCTCCACTGCAGAAATGTAATAGGGGAGTGCCCTCTCTGGTGACCAAAAGTAAAACTGCTGATGCCTAGCTGTGAGTCAGTTTTGTCTATCCCTGGGGTAGGTTCTTGTCAAGATGGTGTGAGTGTAAATAGCACCTCAGCCACAGTAATATGCGCCATAGCAGCAGAGGCATGGCTGAGCTATGCAGAGAACCTACTGGCCAGTTTCAGATGGGTTTGTACTGGCATCACTCAGTTATGCCACCACTACCTAGGTTACCAGTTATGCTGCAGTTTATATTCATGCTACTTCAATGAGAGCTGAAGTAAGCATGTGTATGTGAGCAGAAGAATCACACCCTTAGCTTGTAGTGGGGATATAACCTCAGTGCAACCTACCCATCTTAATAAGGAAGCTACACTGAGTACACAAGGCTCCTTTGCTGTGAATTAAACATTTGCTGCACACAAGATGTTTTATTTGCTTACACTCTGCAGGAAATGACAGAATTTCATAATGTGCATGACTCACTCCTTTCCAAAAAGAAGTTAGCAAATGTTTTCCATGCAGCTATTTCACTTGCTAAACACTACCTGTGTCCCACAAAACTCACCTGAATCGTTTAAGGTGCAGCCGGAGGACCTGAGGTAGTCTGTAGATCATTAACTGCTTTTTAGCTTCACTCAGAACAAGAGGTTTAGGAGAAGACTTCCGTCTTTTGCCTATAAAAAGTTCCAGAAAGGCACAAAAGAGGGTGGGTGTGAATGAACGGTCTTCAAAAAGGGAAGCAGTACATCACAAACCTTCCATCTTCCTTTTTTGAGCCAGGCTAGCTCACAGCAACAAATTACCAGTAAAATAAAAGCTGAAAGAGGACAGAGGTACAGCAGGAGAAATTTTGCTTACAACACCTGCATTTGCAACTTCCAAGCAGGAGGGTTTCAATTCCATGGATTAGTTAGAATGGGAAACTAAACTGTTTAAAATAGTCACAACTTCACATCTGTTGCTGCTCATAATCTTCACACCTCCAGTTATCAACTCACACCGCTTCTCTTAACTCTTCACACTGCAATGTACAACAGAGCTGATACAGAGATGGCTGTGGCCACAGAGCATATAGCTAGTTTCAACAGTGAGCAGAGTTAGATTATCCCCAGCCATTGACAAATCACTGTGGATATATTTTTATACAGCACCCTAACAGGCAATAAAGAATAGTATTCCTGTGCTAAAGAGTTGACAGTTTAAGTTGATAGGACTTGGCAAGAAATTGCAACAAATTATGAGGACAAGGATTACCACTGGAAGATCATGCGGTTATTTTGAGTTAGCAACATGCATATTTTGAAGAGCATATGAAGCCACGTGGAAAAGGTATGTTTTAAGAAGACACCTGAAGGTGAAGACTTGGTGACTAAGTTAAAGAGGCAGTTTCAAGGTATCCTCGAGGGAAAGAATGGAGGTTAGAGCAGGAGAATAAAAGCAGAGGGAAAGCAAGGTGTGACGCTTAGGTAGAGCAAATGGAAAACAGAGGCCCTTTAGTTCTCATCTCCACAACCATTCGCTGTGAACGTATATATTTTTATTTGACATGTATGTAAACTTTTGCTCACTAACACAACTGCAAAATTAAGAGGTGGTTCCTCACTGTGCCTTGAGCCAACAGTGCACTGAGTACAAATACTCACTTTGGAGTATTGTAATCCATGCCATAAAGTACAATCAACACAAATAAACTAATTTATTTCAAATGAACTGATTTGTTACAGTGCTCAGCGGAGAGTGCATTACAGTATAATGAAGGTGCCACAATCAACACTCTGCCAGCAATGAAGGCAGTTTGAGAATGAACAGCAGAAGAATCAAAAGGATTCTTAGCCACTATTTACATTCCATCAACTAGCTGATTTACTTTCAAATTCAAAATGTAACTGTCCCAATAAACCCTGCAGACCTAGCTTTCTTTGATGGGAGAGAACAAAATTACAAAAAGCTGAATTCTGTAAGTGTACTTCATACTTCACCTTCAACAGGTTTGAATTAAACTACGATGAAAGGTCCCCTCTTAAAAAAAAAAAAAAAAAAAAAAAAGATATCAGAATCTGTATCTCAAATTTAATAATTTTTATTGACTCTGCTTGTGTTCTACTTGTTAATTCTTACAGAAAGCTATGTAAATATTTCATGTTTACCATGAACAAAGAATAAAATTCATGTCCTTCTCATTGGGGTATCATTTTCAGGCTTAAGCAAGTTGCTAATAAACTGAGGCAGAGGGAAAGTAGTTTCACTGCAAAGCTAAAATAAAATAAAAAGCCACTCTATCATAGATTTAGCAAACAAACACCAACACCAGCACTCTCAGAAAGTGAAGGTTCTCATATGTGTGCTCCCTTTTATCATGAAAAGAACAGAGATAGCTGCTTCAATGTTCAAACAAGGAAGGAGCATAGCATATTGTAATTTTGTTGGTTGGCTTTATCCAGCACTGTCTATTTTCAATGTTTGTGGCGTGTGTGGTTTCTCAAGAGACTGAGGTGAGATTTTTTTTAAAGCATACTAAAATTTAAAAACAGAAAGTATTAAAGTTTTCAATTTGAACAGGGAATAGAGAAAAATGGGTCTATTTGTTTAGGTTTGGAAATCAGTTTAGGGTAACACATTATATGCGACGCCCTACACAATCCTGTCCTATTTTCAACATTTTAATTTTTACCCTTATCCAAAGGGGTTAAGTATCAGCTTGCAAAATCTGGCACTATCTTCTACTGACATACTGATTTGACCCACTTCTACTGCACAGATAGAGCAAGAAATCCTCCACTTCACTGTTTTGGAGATTGGGTGGGGGTGGGAGGATAAGATACACGTCAATTGAGTCAGAGAGAAATTTTTTAACAAGATACCAAGTCTTGGTAGGGCAAAAGAGAAGTATGCCTGTGTAGGGAAGCAAGTTTATTCCATGATGAACACTTCACTTGAAAATTATCAACAGAAGATGGGATAGAAGGGGGAAAACAACTCTTGTTCCTAATCACATCCTGTTGATTTCTCCAAGGCACAGGTTGGGGGGCGGAGGGAAAGACGGGTGACACAGCCTGAACTTGCAGTAAGAAATACACCTGCAAATTGGATTTTTGCTTCTCACTACACCAACTCAGAACAGATGGATTGCTCCTCCTCTTTATCGCTTCTGACAGGCAGTACTACCAATGATTTCTGGCATCTAGTCATAGGACTGCAGCATCCTGCTACGACTTCCTTTTTTTCAGTTAATGCTTCCTTATCAGATTTAACTATGAAGAACCTACAGCAGCTAACTACAAGTCTGTACAAATAAGAACTGCAGAATACAAGGCTAAAATGCAAGCCAAACCAAACAATCCTGATCAGATCTGTATGAAAGATTCACAGCAAATAATTTGTCTGACGAAATTAGCTCCATCTTTTACGTATCGAATACCCACAAGACTATTTCCTCAGATTTTACATCTGAAGGTAGCTGATAAATTTGCGATTAAAAATGCAGATTGCAAATCATTCCCCACAAATGTTTGCTATAAAAGCTGGGCTCATTTGTGGTTATCAGTCAAATAAGTCACACAATTTTCTCCCGACTGGATGAACATACAATTGAATTACATCATCATAAATAATCACGTGTGAGAACTTAATATTCGGTTTTGGTGAAAGCGGGTGCTTACAATACTAAATCGCACGATTATTCAAAAGCCCAGAATGAATGAATTAAAAAACCTGACCCAATGTTATTGGAAAGTTTCCTGCAGTATTTATCCAATCCTACTATTAATGCTCAGACCACCAGGAAAGCTAACAAGAAATATAGTCTAAAGGATAATAATAAAATACACACGTTCACTTAACAGGTAAAACATTAATTTGAGACTTAACTAGCAATTTCAGCTCACTGCTAAAGGCACCAAGGATGAGCATCTCTTCTCTAGCATGGTAGCCCTTTAAAACTCTTTGTCTGAAAGCTACAGCTGTAGAGACAAAAATGCTCAAGTCTAGGGAGCCTTAAATGGGCATGATGGCAAGACTACATAGCAATTCACCAAGATTAAACTAGATGTAAAGAAAAAAAAAAAACCCTTCATATACTGCAGGAAACAAAATGATAGACAGCACATCTGGCCAGGATGGTTTGTTCACTTCTGTCATGACAGAGAAGGGGAAAAAAAAAAATGATAAAATGCTTTTTGTACCCTCCCCCATCATCTTTTCTCCCCAATACCGTGACTGTTCTAAGTGGGACAGATGAAGCAACTAAATAAAGGACATCACACAGCAGGAGGGAGCAGTTCTAGATGGGGTCAAAATATATTCAGTCTGCAGTGCTGAATGAAAGGAATGATCAAAGGGGCACTTGATCAGTTCTGAACTAGTACACAGAAGGCACAGAATCTACCAACAGGAAGAACCTGCCACCAGAACAGAGCAGCAAAGAAGGATGTGGATATCTGTTTTTCCCCCAATAACACACATACACACACGCACTTCTCTCACACATGCATAAAAGTACCTATATATACATTTTCACACACATAAAAGTGAACTATAAACATCTCTTACCAGGAACAATGGACAGTGTATCTAAGCTGAAGGTAAAGCATGAACAGTTCACTTACTGTTGCATTGATCACATGCATATATCCTCCCTTCCAGAGCTTCTGTTTCTGTGAACTTGGCCAACATTTCTGTCAGCATGCACTCTGTCTGGTTAACGGGGACAATCCCTTTCTCAACAGAGTGATAGCGTTCCGGGAATTCCAGGGAAAGATCCCAGAAGGGCTCAATGGTGTTGGATTTGTAGTTGCATGTTATGCAAGTGACCTGCAAAGGAAAGGTTTATATACAATTGATGTTATGTGCATGCAGACCTACAGTAGAGGCATTTATATTCAAGTGGTCCACAGAATAGTTTTGTTATGCCATGTGGCAATTCAGTCCAGTGGACAGGGATTTGATCCAGCAGGCAAGAGAAATGGGTTTGGTTCCCAGTTCCAACAATGGCTCATTGCAAAATTCGGGTTAAGTTATTACACTTCTCTACAGCTGTCTCCAGATTTATATGGGAATGATGCTTTTCTTTGTGCCAGTCTTTGAGATCCTCAGATGAGATGTGCTATATAATTACCAATTATTATTTATACATGATCCAAATACATCTGAGTTTTTTCATAACAATGTAACCACTTTCTGATCTGAGTGGCTATTCAAAGTCCAGGGCCCTGAGGATGATCCCCTTAGAAGAAGAAATCAGGCCTTGTCTACACCAGCACGTTTGTCAGCACTACCCATACAGCTGTGCGCTGTAAAATTTTAAATGTAGACTAGCCCTCCCTTGTAGCCAGATATGTCTCTGATGCAGTCTTGTTTATTTACAAGGAATGTACAACACTCTGCTCCTCTGAATACAGGAGGACCAAAACCAAAAAAAGATTATTAGTTTACAACCCCAAAACTCTTTCATTAACAGACCCAGAACTCTCTCTAACTTCTCCAGGGTCACACTGTGCTCAACAGCCACCTTTCTTGTTTTTGCCTCTGCATCTCTTTGGTCTTGTCTGTAACTCAGTGCCTCTGCGTTCTGCCTTCCCTCACACACTCACTGAAGGAACACATCCGCTCACTGCGGCAAATTCATCACTGTCCAACAGAATAATCACTTCCCGCGATCTGTTGGCAATGCTCCTACTAAAGCAGCTCAATCGCTGTTAGGCACACGGGTGACTCATCTCCAGCTTCTTGTCCACCGTAACCCCAGGTCCTTTTCTGCAGAACTACAGCCTAGCCAGTCATTCCCCCGTCTGTAGCAGTGCAGGGGATCCTTCCATCTATGGTCAGTTTCAGTTCCTGTTTCATGCACTAACCCTACGGACTCACCCGTGTTCCACTCTGGGAGTGTGGAGGAGGGAGCTCAAATGCACTCTGTTCTTCATGCCCTGCAAGGCAGCGCTGACCAATAATGAACTGCAGCCAAATTCAAACTGAACCAAAGAGACGGCAAGAACACACAGAGAGCAAAAGGGGAGAAGAATATATTCAAGCAAGTTTGGTGTCACTCTGGGATCCACTCACTCTACCAAGCTGGAAAATGTCCTTTATAGGAAAAACAGGACCTCTTGACCTTGGGGTATCTTCATTTACTGGATGGCAAATGTAATTGGTCAAAGACATGTCAAACAATTAAAGCAAGGGTCGGGGGGGGGGGGGCAAGACACTGCATGTCTCTGTACCTCAGTTTACACTTCCATAAAGTGTAAAAGCTGAAGCTTAACTAAAGCATGTTTGTAAAGCACTCTGGGGGAACCATGGATGAAAGACAGGATGTGTACATGGAAGCTGCATTGGCACATATGTAGAATAAATGTGTTGGCAGGAGAAGCATAACGAATATACTACATTGGCTCAAAATACATTTCATCATATATATTTCAGGTAACTCCATAAACAGCTGTTAATACAGAAATCTTAACGCTGAGGCTACATCTATGACTCTAGAAAGGTAATGAACAGCATTAAAGAATTAAGATGTTTCTGAACCCAGAACATCTAGCAAGAAAAATGTATGAAGATTATGTTCACAGTAGACATCTTTCAAAATGAATGGTGGTTTTAAACAAATCCATGTTTTCCAGGAATCCCAAAGCCCACATCTAAATAAAGGACTAAAGGGTTCACTCCACTTTAATATGCATAGTTTCCTGTTAAAGTTCATTCAAGATAACCAGCACTGGAAAAAATGGTAGTAATAATAGCATCGTGCCATTTTTATGGCCCAATTCTGCAATGTGTCAAGTGCCTCTTGCAAGGTGCTGAGCTCCTGCAGGGACCTTTGGAGTCAATGGTAATTTAGGTCTTGCATAGACACACTGAGCACCTCCTACTGACAGAGCTTTTTGAGGGAGGGAGCGGGGGGGAGGTATGATACTCAAGAGGAAATACCTCCCCAAAAGACCAGATATTGAAAGATGTGGAACCCTTGCAATCCCCACAGAAATCATCAAGTGCTATGGCTACTCAACACCTCTCAGCATCAGTCTCAAAGTGCCTGAAAATATTCATTTTTAAACAGATTATATATTTCATGCCACACTAAGGCTGCATTCAGCTCAGGTGATAAATAAATTTGTTCACCTTTAGAAGTGCCACAGGACTTCTTGTTTGTTTAGCTAAGTTTTGATACCTTTAGGTATGGGGTGTATAATGAAAATGCTGGACAACCTAGAGAAATTCAGTAATGAATGCCGTGGCCATTAGGTGCACCTACCTAAATCCTGTTGGCTAGCCAGTGGTTCCACAGAAAACAGAACCCCTGTTCCCTGGCACTGAAAGCAGCAGCTGATTTCATCAATGAGCTATATGCATACCTGACTGAGCAGCTGTCCGTGAAAAATGGTGTTCACCACCTTCAAGACCTGCTTGGTGAGCTTCCTCTGAGAGAAAGGGATGAGGATCCTGCGCTTCGTTCCTTCCGACTCCAACTCCTGCTGCACTTTGTCCAAGAGCTCACAGAGAAATTCCTGAGCATCCTGCTGGTCGTAACCTCGAAATGCTGGAATCAAACTCCACACAGAGTGCAGCATGGCAAATGGAGACACTAATGCCCACTTCCCAGACCACATGACTCTGAAGAGGGTGTGCAGTTCATGACAGAGAGAAATGTGCTTTGAACTCGGTTCCTTCGGCTGTATTAGTTCTAAACTCCTGCTTATTGAGGACCCACCATTTAAGCCAGCTGGCAAGCTTTGCCTGCCGTATGACCCCATTTTATCATTCCTCTCTGACTCATTAGCAGCAGATCCATTTGCCAACTTGCCAGATATTCTAGACTTCCCATTCACGGTTTTGGCTAGGAGTTCTTCAGTTTCACAGAGGTCAAGTGTCAAAAAACATTCTCTGAACTTCTGGAGGTGACTTAGCACTTGAAGGATAGAGTTCATGTAGCACGTGTTTCCCAGATTCCGTAAGCCAGTCACACCAGGAGTCATTAGGGGCTTACGCCGGATAGAATAAAACTGCTTTAATTTGCTGCTCTGCACTCGCCTTGAGGTAGGGGAACTTGCTGTCATCTCTCTGAACTTCCTTGGAATCAGGTTCTCTCTGTGAACATGAGACAGAAGTCTTGCACTCTTCCTAGGAGGCGTATTTGCCAGTTCCTCCAGAAGCCGCCGTTTCATCTCTTGCCGCCTGTGCCTGGCCGCCTCCTTCTTTCTCTCCAATTCTTCCATTTGTTTCTTTTGTTCTAGTTTTAGCCGGCCTCTAGAACTCTTATCAAACCAGGTCCGCAGAGCTTTTGCTAGCAAAGACTGGCGCCTGTGCCAGAGAGCAGTGAGCATCTGAGGCTGTCCCTGAGGGGTCCTTTGATGGCTACACACATCCTCCCCCAAAGCCATTGATCGCAATGTCCTACCACTTCTTGCTGATGGATCATGCTTCTGATTTCTAATAGCAGACAGAGAGCTTCTTAGTAATTTCAAATCACCCTCGGGATTATCATTCAAGACATAGTCTTCACAAAGGTAACAGAACACATAGAGATCATTAACTTCCATAGCCAAGGGATGTTTGGTCTCCTCAAAGTGTTTAAGTGCATGTTCCTCCATGTACCTTCCACAGGCCACATGGGAGCATTTCAGACACGCCCATATAGACTCCGTGGTGTGGCAGTCTTTGCAGTGCCACTTTTGGGGATTCAGAATAGAATGATCCTGGGCGAGTCGTAGCCGCCCAACATGTTTGCATCTATCCATGTCTTACAGAACTCTCCTCTGCTTTAACCTTACAAGACAAAAGAAAAAGGATTTGAGAGTTACAGTACACATTTAAAGTCTTTGGCTTTTGTAAAGATTTAAAAAAAAGACCTAAACAGGACAAAGACATGTCATGTCTTGCCAACTCCGATTACAGTATTTCCTCTCAGACTCAAATACCTCTAGTTGCCATTTTTAAAAGCTATTTTTAGTACCAATGAAAGATACTGGGTAGATAGAATTCTAAGTAATGAAGCTGTCTATCCACCTAATGCAGACAGTCCAGGTAGTAGCAAGACAAGCTGCCAACATACCCAACTTACACTCTTAAGATGGATGAATTTAAGGCCAAATTTGAAGACATTTTTGTGACAGATATACCAGGGCACTAAGAACTAGACTGAGATTACCAACCTTTTTCATAAAAGCCACACAGACACTAGCAAATTATCATGCTCAAATGGGGCTGTATTTGAATTAAAAGGCTAAAGGTGAAGAGGCTCTGTATCATGCTATCAGTCTCTTGACGCCTCTGACTTCTCAAAGTATTTTTTCTGGCTTGGGTAGGGCACAGGAACAGGGAACTTCAAATATTTCACTTCTTTTTAAGACAAAAATTCAGCAATGACAAAAAATTTAACACAAACATCATATTTATAGATCTCATGAGGTTTATGCAGTCGTTTTATGGCAACCTTTACATGTAATTGTATTTGAGTCAGATATAGGTTTGGTTTTTGGCTTGTTCACAGGAAGACTTACAAGTAAGATGGGTCACAGACTAATACTATAAATGGGATAGGTTCTCAGCTGATGGCACTGTCATAGCAGTGTTGACTTCAGTGGGGCTACAGCAATTTACATCAGCTAAAGACTTGCTGCTATACATTCTAAACTAAGGCAAATATATTTGTTTTTAAAAACTTGTTTGCTTATTACCTCCTTTCACCGAAACTGCAGGTAGAAAATACATTCCAGGATTTTTCACATGTGCATTCTGACATAATGCGCAATTGAGTATGTCTGCACACAAAAGAAAAGACAGCCAATTTACTCCATTTTTAAATCCTGGATGAAGAAAGTGCAAAGCAGGGATACTGGAATTCTAAAGAACCACATGCTTCCACTTGTGCCTTCTACATCTATATGTTTTACAAATGATTCAGCTACGTTCTACAAAGAACACCACCACAGAGAGTTCTTAATGCTAGTAAAATTGTTCCTTTTGTATAATTCAGCCAGTGATCTAACACAAATGGGTAAAAAAAAAAAAAAAAAAAAAAAAAATCAGGATAAAGAAGTGTCAGCCAGATACATGCATACATACAATTCACTACTCACTGTGTCATGTTTAAACATTCTTTTTTTCGCAACTCAATGACCAGAGCTTGGAACATCCCCATTTCAGCCAATAGGAGACTTGGCAGTTCTTCAGGAATTTAATTACTACTTAGGTCATCATCGCATAAAGGCAACACAGCTTCAAAGCCCTAGAAAGAGAATATTCTTCTGTCACATGTAAACAAACTATAAAACATAGTAGGGCTGCTTTAGAACATGATTAATCCCCTCAGTGTAAGAGCTACTGCAGACAATGTCTTCATAACAAGGAACAGAATTAGCTGGAAGCTATGACATTAATGCACCTAATAACCCAAATACTTGGCTGTGAAGAAACGTCAAACAGAAAAGGCCACTCCAGACTTTCATTTTTCTGATTGTCTATAAACCTACTGATCAGACATAACCTCTTTTCCATAAGTGTTTTATAGTGGATGGTGTACCATACACCATTGTAAAATCTAAACGGGAAAAATAAGCAAAAATATACACCTCCTGTGACCACCTTCATTTTGGCTGTGTGCAAATGGTATCTGTTTTTTTGGGGGGTGGGAAGGAGGGGAAAATGCACCTCATTCCCTATATGATTCTTATAATAAAAATGTATGAATGGAGAGTTGTCAAATGTAGATATTAAAATAAAAAGCATCAAGGGAAAAAGACGAGGGCAGGGGAAAGACTGGCAACTGCATGTTGTCCACTGACAAGGAAAGGTACAGACTAAAATAGGGTTTTGTTATTTATTGCACCGATTTAAGAAAAGTATCTCACCTCACATACATACTGTGCGAACAGGGTATTTCAATACAGAACCAAGTAGTAATATCCAACCGTACTAGCAATATGCATGACGTAGTTGCAGATTCTCATCCCATCATTCAAAACAGCACACAAAAAGCCTTATTTTAAAATTCAGAATGCCATTTTATGGAGAAATACAACTAAGGAAATACCATACTTTCCATGAATTTTAAAATGAGGACTGGAACAGTCAACCACAAATAGCATGCAGGCTGCACTTTTGACAGGACTATGAACTACACCTGAGGGTCTTTAAATTTATTATGCAAATTTAATTTAAACATTACTACTAGCTTTTTACTGATACCACCATATTAAAGATGGAACATTTTAGAGAAAGTGAAACCTCTTCCACTCTGTCTTTTGTTCTCCTCTATTTGAAAACAGCAATAGCATAGGCATCTCTAGAAATTGCATGTCTCTGCAGCAGAGATACTTAAACACCAGAGTTACCTTTTTTTTTTTCCTGGCTGTTTAAAACAATTCTGGATTTGACTGTGCCTTTTACCAGGGCTATGCTAGCTCATTCACAAATGCAACCTAACTACAAAGGCACTTTCAGGAATAAAGTGAAACACAAAGAATGGATAAGGTCTACTTATAGCAAGTTCAAACTGTTCATTCCTCCTTCCTCTCTCAAATCTTGACTCAAAATTGTGAAATAATCCTGTCTAGTCTTGGAGAAACCAAGTGGCATAAATTCCAGCTTGAAAGAGAGTAAGCACTATGGTAACATTGACAGCCTTCATTTACATAAAAGAATACTAATTATGTTGTATCATCAACATCTGCAATTCTGCTCACTGCCATATGCGACAGTGTGGAGAATTTAACCCTTAAGCCTCATAAACGTGCCCAGAATTGCCCCTACATCTGAAATAAATCGCTTTCAAACAGTGTTCAGAGTATCTTATTATAAACAGCGCTGTAGTGCTGCCACAAGCTCCAAAAGACAGTATTTATAACAGGCTTAAAAATTATCCTAACTTTCCAAAAAAGCAAGAAATATCAGTAGGTTGTTCATTCATTCCAACAAAAACAGTCACAAATAAGATACAGCATCACGCCACACTGTTTAACAATAGAAATACGCCACCAGCGTTCAAATTATAAGGCCTTTGTCAGTTCCATTTACTTCTGTGTGAACAAGTAAGATTTCCCGGCTGTTAAAAAAAACAAAAAAAAGAGTTTTACTCTTAAAAATCTTGGTCACTCAGCAAAACAGGCCCTTGGAGAGCTATTCAGTTATTCACACCACACAGGTATCTGTGATTTTGCCCATAATAGTCCCACCTCTTTTTCCTTACACCACACATTTTCTTGCAAACATAGGCCTAGGCGCACACACCAATTACCTACAGCTGCTCTGGAAGAGACAACAAAGGAGCAGTCTTTATTTATCAAAACCACTTCAACATACATCTTTGGGCTTCATTCTTCCTTTTGCCTCTGTCACAAAATTAAATCTTCTCCTCTTCCGCCACACTGGTTTTCATGTCAAAATTGGGAAGCAGAAAAGCAGTCTACATACCCAGCCATGGTGTATGAACAGTCTGCACTGGTCACTAACCATGCTGTCTACCCTGCCACAAAACAAATAGATTAGCCAGATATTATAACCTGAGCTTCTGCTGCTTCCTAGAAACTTAAGAATCCCCTCTTAAGGTTACAATTTCTCAGCAATGTGCAGTGACTGTAATGAACCCACCAATGTCTGTGTCTCCTATTCTGCCTGCAGACATGCAGGTAACGCTCATTAATGAAGTTAACAAGAGCAGTAAGCACACAACTGAAGACTTAGGTCAGTCTGCATTTTATGCAACTAAACAAACAAATGCCAGAAGAGGATGAAGTGAACAATGACCAAAGTAATGGGGAAAATAAAGAGCAACAGTTAAAGGAACACACAAAGAGAAGTTGGGAAAAAAAAAAAAAAGCCAAACCAAAAACCCTGGAAGCTGCACATAGATCAAGGGAAAAATAATTACACTGCAAATCCTGTAGAGAGCTGAAGTGGTTAGATATTACAATAATCAAATAGTTCACGTGGTTGAAGTGAGTCTAGTATAAACTGAGTTCCAAAGGGGCAGCCGTGTTAGTCTAGTAAAGCAAAAAAAGCAAGGGGTCTTGTGGCACTTAAAGACTAACAGATTTCTTTATCGCATGAGCTTTTGTGGGAGAAAATCCACTTCGTCAGATGCTTTGAAGGGGGGGAACTTACAGAATTGGATGAAAATAAATGCAGGGGAGTGTTAGACATGTTGCAGTGTGACCTGATCCCATGTCTTACACTCCCCTGCATTTATTTTCATCCAGTTCTGTAAGTTCTCCCTCTTCAAAGCGTTTGACGAAGTGGGATATTCTCTCACGAAAGCTCATGCGATAAACAAATCTGTTAGTCTTTACGTGCCACAAGACTCCTTGCTTTTGTTAGTATAAACTGAGTAACAGCAGCGTTTAATCCTGTGACACATCCTACCATATTTTCTTAACCACTAAGAATAAAGTTAGCTCTTTTTGCTGAAATTACAGTAACTTAGTTTTATGGACACCTTTCATCTAGCATGTGACTTCTCAAAAGTTTTCCATGATGGGGATCTCATTTTAAAGAAAGACTATCCCCCTGACTACTTCTCCTCCCCACAAGTAGCTGAAAAGCAGGTATTGCTCTGGACAGAGACAGTCAGGGGAATGTTAAACTGCATTAAAATACACTAAAGCTACATCAAATAGAGGGAAATAAAGGAGGAGTCAGTTGCCAGCAGATTGTGACCAGGCAGCTCTCTGGTGGACCATCATCAAGAGTTTCCATGGAGCACTGCTTGAGCCACTCTAATATGCACGGATCTTGGAGTGCTCAAAAGTGATGCTAAATCCCACTTACCTTACTAACATGGGTCCTAATCATGTAATTTACATGAGACTCTGGTGCTGCATTGCTAAGCGTACCACAGAACCCACCATCCATGGGTAAAGTGGCTCAAAGCCACTTCTGCAGTTGCTCTACTAATCCTCAGCTGTTCGGAGGGTTGGAGAGCAAACCCCCAGCCTTTGTAACTTAGACAGCCCTGGGTCCCGCCTGGTTTACAACAGCCACCCCTGGCCTGCTGCCCCGTTTAAGCCCCAGTACAGTTGCATGAAGATTGTTACAGCTCCGCCGTCTCTCACCCCCAACATTACATGCCCCTCCTGCTACAGGAGCCCTGGCTGGGGTCTACGAGGTGGGGCAGGCAGCTAGCCTCTGTCCTGATAAGATTCCTGCCACCAACACTTCCCCCTTGACACTGAGGGATTTGTGAGGGGTTCCCATGTGAGCCGCGCTGGCCTGGCAGCAGCTGTCTTCCAGTCCAGTATAACGTGCTAGAGGCTAGAACAGGGGCTGGTGGAAGGATTTCATCCTTGCCATCCAGCCATTGCACTTACTAGGGAGGGGAGCTTTTGGGGAGTGAGCAGGATATTGCTCACGCGTTTCTTTAGAAGAGGAGAAAAACTTCTCCCACCACTGAACTAAAGCATGACAGCAACATTTCGGGATCGTTTAGGGCGGGAAACAAACAAAGTTTCTTTTACTCTTAAAAATAAAGCATAAGAAGCCTGAAGCCATTTAGCCATGTTTTGGTGCAACAATATTTACTGTTAGTCTTTAAGTGCCACAAGACTCCTTGCTTTTTGTTTTTTTTAATATTTACTGCTTATCTGAGATGTATTTTTCAGCTACTACATGTTAGTTTTCTTTGTCAATGAACATCTGGATATATTTTCATCCTTTGTCCTGTACCTTTCCTGTTGGTCTGACACACCTGAAAACATACTGAAGAAATCCAGAAAGATTTGGCAAAGGCCACAGTTTTGTTTGTAAATGATCACCTGAGAGAGAGAAATGCAGTGGTAACTGTTGGATTGATAGGCCTGGAAACTGAGAGCCCTCTATTTATTCACAGGGAAAGTACAGCACAGGCAGCTAGCTCCACATCGGCTTGTCAAAGTCCCTCATCCACAACCTGGAGACCATCTTTAAGGGTGGAAAGCAAGTTCAGTCTCAGTGGCCCTTACATTGATTAGTTCAGCTGCTGAAGCTGGCTAAAGGAAAAACAGCAGAGGCAGCTTTGCTGTTCCAGACATCTGGGTACCGTGAACTGGAATTACATTAATACTAATTTACAGAGTGGGTGGGGTGTGTTATAAGGGGTGAGGAAGAACACCCTTAAATCCTACCAACAGGAGAAAAACAAGGCTCAATTTAAGTAAATTTGTCCAGTTAATTTTAAAATTCTGTTGGAAATTCTTAAAATTTGGCTCTTTACTTCAATATAGGCACCTACTTTTCAACATGTAGCCTTACTCTTCTGGCAGCATTTTCTCTCCACCATGTACATTCAAAAGTTCTCAAAGTGGAGGTGACAACAGCCATAAAAAAAAATGTCTAAAATTATGTGCAAGTGCTCACAAACTCTGTTCAGCTATCAATTGTTTAAACCAACGCCTCTGCAAGGATCACGTACCCTAGCCGAGCTTGGATACTGAACTTCTGAATCTATGACGGAGTCAAAACTGGACGTGTAGGTATCAAAAGTCTCCCAGTTAAAATGTAAACTGGCTAACTGAGAAGCATACCTATTCTGTTTGCTCACTGCTGCAAAGCAAATCAGACCAAGAAGGGTGAGTTTTGTGAGAGCCTTCTGTAAAATGTAAGAGTAGCATGTTCCTTTTCTTGAAGGAAAGTGAGCCAATATATTCTTATTGATTTACCTCTGCTGACTGGACTGGTTGATTTCATTTTATCATTCACAGGAAAATGCAGCAGAAGTGTTCCCTGAAAACACCAGGCTCTCTGGAGTGGTGTTTCTATTAGTCATGTTACCAGTGAAATAGGTGTAGACTATTTTCTTTAGTGAATTATTGTGCTTGAGGTATTTGCATGTGTGCATTTCACCTGTTAGTATTTACAGCAAAATTTGCCTGCTCTATTTCTCTGTGTGTATCTTTTTTACCACTGTACTTTGAACACTACAACTCTGCTTCATTTTTATCTCCTCTAGCTCCAGCCTTAAACTTATTTGCACTCCTTCACATCCAAGCTTAACTGAACTGCATGAACCAGAATAGACCAGGTGTGTTCTCATTTTTGTAATTTCTATTTCATTGACACTGGTCTGATTTGTTCTCCTGAAAAAGGAGGACTGAATATGAGCTTCCAAAAAAAAAAATTTTTTTTTTAAATGCCATCAACGTGGTTCACTGGTTTGTCAGGTACAGTGGACTGAGGACAGAAAGGAAATGGATGATTGGATTGATTTAGATAAGGCTATGAGCAACTTAGCCTCCTCCTCTGTGACAACCTATAGCCGCTTGGTAAAGGCAGGGTCATCAGCTAGCTGCAAACATGGAAGATCTGGAAAAGAACTCATAATCTTCTGTTCTGAGAAGTCACAAGCCTTTAAAAGAAAGTCAACCACAGTAGGATTTACACCCTCTATTTTGTTCTTAAGCCACTAGAGAGCGAGACTATTACAAACTGATGAACAGTTGAGTAAATCTGACATTCCATTCAGGAGACGGAAGTGCTATACATACCAACAGACAAACAAGTGCTTGAAGCACCTTACTTCTCCCTGATCAGACACTATGATCCATCTTTCTGAGACTACTGGGAAAAACTGTGCTGTCCACCAGCATCACCTGCCAACTCTGTGCACAAAGTACATGACTGCTCAATTAAAAACTGAGCACTTTTTTCCGCTCTTCTTTCTCCAGGGAGTAGTCACTTGGCACAGAAATTCATTCTCCCAGTTAGGCTCTTACTTGATATTCTTAAGCTTTCACATCCCATCTCTAACAAGTAGTAATAGCCCTAGCATTTTTTGTCTGTACCCAAGCATGTTTTCTCAAGAGCTGTCTGCTCTGTTTCAAGGACTGCTGGATTATCTCTATTCAAGACGACAAGTTATCAAGTAAATGGCCTGGAGGCAAATTAATACAACTGTCAAAAAGAAGGGGGAAAAAAGTAAGGAAAAAAATCATTAGGAAAAGCGTCATAGGATTGTGAATATACTGCATCTGTGAAGAGGAAGAGCAAATCAGACGAGAATTAAATAGCTGCTAAGACTCAAAGCAGAAAAAACAAAAATATCTGGTAAATAGAACTCAAAACCTAATGTTTGCTGAATTCTATGGATTTCAAAGTTTGTGCCATTCTGAAACGTACTTTGCTGATCACACACACACAGAGGCCCTCAAGATGACTGATGCTCTTTATTCATTCTTTCTGAGTTGTAACAAACTCACACAAGTGTTACCTTAACTCTGTGTTTCAATGTGCAAACCGCTGTGGGGGCCTAATGCACAACTTTTGGCATTCAATAGTCAGCTGAAGTTTGAAATCATAAACACAAAAGAGAGGGACTAAAACCTGACCTTTCCACAATGAGCTCTGTTTTATTAATGCAAAGCCATTCATTATAACCATGTCTGTGTTAAACAATTTCTAGGAGTTCATATTGTGCTGCAAAAATTTGCTCTGGGCTGAAAGCTGGCATCTTAGAAAAGGCAGCCAATTTGAAATGGAAAAAAAAATTAGTTTAGTAATATGGCCTCTGCAGAGTTTAGCCCCTCATATGAGCCAGGATGAAAGAAGCTGCAAGTGAGGGGGTTGGGATGGATACTGGAATTGATGGTGCTTTCATTTAATTCTAACTCCAATGGAGTCTAAAAGAAAACAGTTATTCCAAAAATTCCCTACTCCTTAATGAAAAGGACACTAAGGGTGGATTCAAATTTTTGAGTGGAGAAACACAGCTGGACACAGGAAACAGCGTTCCTTCCCTGCAAAGTGCAGATATACATATATTTTTTTTTAACAGAACAGATGGAGATAAAGGGATAAATTAAAACTTGCCTCACACTGACAGAGATATATAACTTTCACTGCTAAACCTCCTGAATAATCATTTTGACTCCATTCTGAATTATGAGCAGAGATTCTGATCAGAGATTCTAAGACCCCATGAACTTACAAACCGGTCCACCAGATTTTTGAGGACTAAACAATAAGTGACAACAAATTTACTCCCTTCATCTCTCTACACTTCCATTCTTCAGATGTGAAGCTAATTGGCTATTAACTAATTTCATGCAGCTAGCATCTATTACACCATCAGTGGAGCTGACAAATTGTAAGTCACAAAATCAGTCAGATACCCCAGTCTGATCATTTCCCCTCTTGTAAAATTATGACTAGCTTGCCCCTTCAGACAAACAACAGGCTTACGATCCACAGAAGGCTCTCAGCAGACTGCATCAGATGAGGGACAAAAGTGGGGGGGAAAAAAAAAATCTTTTTTCCTTAGACCTGAAGCTGAGAAGACTTAATAATAAGGACTGCAATCTCTGAAATTATTCAATATGTGAGGAATGAACTAAACCAGGGGTCTCAAACATGCGGCCCGTATGCGGCCCCTAAAGCTATTTCCTGCAGCCTGCAACAACACTGTTGTTACCAATATTTGCAATACTGTTGCATGAAAAGGTTTCAATGGTGCGGCTCTCGGGCTAATGTACTAGTCTTCATGCGTCCCTGTTCTAGTCCTCATGCAGCCCTCATGGTGATTTGGGATTGAGACCCCTGAACTAAACAATTCTAACCAGTTTTGTTATGCTAGAATAAATTTAGAGCTTCAAACAAAACCCAGTGTCTTCACAGAACAAGAGGCCATATCTATAAAATACAAGCTCATAATTGCACGTTTGAAACCATGTCTTCTAAGTGTATAAAATCATAACACATCTTTTCCTGCTGAAGGAGCTGTTATGTTATGGGCCAAAGTGGAAATCCACAAGGAACTTAGCTGACAGCTTGTGTGTCAAAAATAATTACACAAAAGCAAACAGAAAAGGGGCATTCCTTTAGCTTCCAAATCCACTTCAATAGAGCTCTCTTAAAGACTGAGTACAACACATTTTACATTGCTGTTCTGCTCCCCAACCCCAATAATGATCCAGACACCCATGTAGAGCTGTCCATTTTTCAAACAAACAAAAATTATGTATTCCTTATTTTCCTGCTAGATAGGAATATTAGCATTAAACCAGGATATTTAAGAATTTATCTGCTCCTGCTGTTTACCCCCAAGTGAAGTGATAAACCTCTGTGAGATCACAGCTCACTCTGACGCAATTAACTGTGTCGTCACAACTAAAGGATTCTGACTTCAAGCGGGAGAACGGCAGCGGGAGCAGATGAATGCTTAAACAAAGATTCTGTTCCTGCTCTCAGAACGTGAATCTAGTTAATTTCAGGCTGCTAGACACCATACACAGGGGAGAATATTTTTTCTCCATTTATTTGAGGTGAGTCTCTACAGTCCTAAGAGCCCCAAAGATTACTCCATCTATGCCTTCTTTAAACCCCCAGTGGAGCCCATCAATGCCGGCCAATTAGTTATAAGCTGCTGTTAACATAACGAGGATACACAATGAAGCCTGGTCTACACTTAGTTTTGCCAGCATAATCATGATGATTAGTAATATGAACAAAGTAACATACATCCCTAACTGTCAGAGTGATAATGGCAAAAACCCCAGTGTAGACCCAGTTACACTGGCAAAGCAGTTGGTTTTCCCATGAAGGCCATTATGTTCTGGGAACTCATACCACCTATGCCTTCAAAAGAGCTCTTTTGCTGTTATAAGGCATGTTTCCAGTAGGAGGATTTGTCAGGACTGCTGTATGAATAACCTTTTCTGGTATAAGCAAGACCTGAGTGTGCTGCACTTGCAGAACACCTTCTCAGAGGGATGTTCAGACCAGAAATCAAACTCAGATCTTCTTTAGGGCAATGAAAACGTTACTACTACTTCAGCATCAACTTCTGAACTTTTTAATTAAGGTTTTTTTGGTTTTTTTTGCTTAAGAAGCCTACTGTCTGTATTCCATCATACACAATATCTCCTTGAATATTGCACACAAAGATGCATCCAATAATGAAAAAACAATGATTAAGAGAAATAAACGTTAGACACCAAAAGGTTGCGGTAGCTCTCGAATTGCCCCTAGAACCAAATATTAACTAGAGTGCTCTTCTATTTTAGGGAAGAAATTCTTAAAAGTAGAAGCCTGTTCCTTTAGCAGCTTCAATATCTAATTAGCTCACTCTGCAGTACCTGGAGTCTAACAACTGTCCCTTATGATCTGGAGAACACAAGAGGGACCAAAGACTTCCAAGTCTGATCAATCAATCAGAGGACAGACCAATAAAACCAACAGCAATCCATGCCAGTTTCTTGTGGGGGAGAGAAACAGAGTATGATAAACCTACATCGGTGAAGACAGAAACATCCATGACAGAAACTATTCTTTGTATCATCTTGTGACACTGGATGCTGTTAAATTATTTTACCTCCATTTATTACTTACAACAGAGCTGACTTTGTTTCCAAAATCTGAAGGCCAAACTGTGTATCTGTCCCTGCTTTCTTTTTCCCAGAGAAATCTACATCTCTTTGATTCTATGTCTTAATAGATGGAAACTGGCTATCTTGTGGGATAGCCTCTCTCTGTGACTGCAGCCCTTCAGTATAAATATACTCATCAATAAGGTTGGAGCTAACTTTCCAGGTTAGATGCACAGATCTATATGGCTGGAATCTTAGAGCTAATGGCTCACTGCCACCAAACTCCCTCCTACCATCATATTCCCATAAAGCTCATTGCCCAACTCATCCCCTTCAGAACAGACACCAGAATCGTTTCTCTACTTTAGTGCCTCTCTCCTATTGCACCTGCAAGAACCACCCTGTAAGAGATTTGGGGGAACAAACAAAAACCACAACCCAACATTCTACCAAGAACACACAACCCACTATTATGAGAGGGAAGGACTGAGGATATAGCCTGATTTTTTGTGCTCAAATCCAATATTACAAATATTTAATTAGCTGGACTAGCTTTTATTCATCATTTTGGCAATAAAAAAATGCTCTGCAACATCACTACTCCCTTAAAACAGAATACAAAGAGAAATTTTACCATCAAGACTCACAATAGTTACTGTTTGTTCATTTTTGTTTCTCCCCTCTTCCTAGCAGATTTTCCCAATTCCTTTGTCTGCTTAAAAGTTCTCAGAACACATCAGCAGGGTGCGCTGACATTTCCCTACAGAAGCGGAGTGTTATGTACCAGTCCAAAGGTTCTGTCTTCAGGTATGGAATCTTTCTTTCTTTAGCAAATATACAAATTATATAAATTGGGTCAAGAAAGACAAAAATTGTCCTGATAATACATGTACAATAGGATAGTTTAAATTCCTTTACACTGGAAAAAATATAGGAGGAAAATATTTGCCCTTCCTTTCCACTGAAAAGAACACTTTTGGCATAGAGCAGGAGTCTCAAACACACAGCTCACGGGCTGCAAACGGCCCCTAAAGCTATTTCCTGTGGCCTGCAATGACACTATCGTTACCAATATTTGCAATATCACTGCATGGAAAGATTTCAGTGGTGTGGCCCTCGGGCTAACGTACCAGTCCTCGTGCCGCCCTGTACTAGCCGTCACGTGGCCCTCATGGTGATTTGAGTTTGAGACCCCTCATACAGAGAGGAAAGCATCAAAATATCTTGGACTGCAGGGAAGCACAACAAGTATATTCTAAATATTAATAACTTTCTAAGTACATACTTTTGCTATTTTCAGCACCCACTTTCTACCACTGTGTGAAGGAAAACTATGCTTCTCTGCACTATATTACAGAAAAATATTACTTTTGTAAGAGAAGTAACAGGAAATTCAAACGTATAAGTCAGGTTTCCTTTTGAATTTCATATGGGTTTTGAGACCTTGCTTGTTTCGCTGAATACAATAATGTTAACTTTCTATTTTCAATTTAATGCAAACACCATCAAACACACTAAGCCATGAGGTAGAAATCTGGCTGCTAAGCAAGATTTTGATGATTATACTGGTTAAACTTTCAAGTAATTATTCTGACTTGAACTAATGAGCTAGGTAATTTTTTTCTACACAAGAGTCTCAAATTACAGAATTCTAGGAAGCAACCTCTAATGCAGTGAAAAGATTACATGTGTCCAGAAGCAAGGGTGGTTTTTTTGTTTGTTTATTTAGAAAGACTCCCACAAGATTCACTGGCTCAAAATTCTGACCCAAACTAAAAATAAAATGTTCTGTTTCAAACACTTAGAATACAGCCAGTCAAGTCTGGACCAGGTCCTTATTCAGTAAAGCTCCTATTGACTTTTCCCCAAGTAACAGATGAATAGAACATGAAATGACTTAAAATTTGCCCATAAAATCATAATGGGATGGTCAAACTCTGAACTCACTCTCACTATGCTTTGAGAATGGCTGTTGCAGAGCTGAGCTTCCCAACGACGCGTGATCATGAAGTGAGCCAGTACCTTTTTGGTTTTGAGGTTATCACAAAAGTATAAAATATGAAAACACTGGTTCCAGAGGTCTTTGAAAATCCTTAAGTTAACAGTGCATCAACCTTGGATACTACAGAGGTATTGGAATACTGTGTCATTCTCATTTTATGCCAGGTTAGAACTTGTAACTATTTTTTCTTCCTGTAAATAAACCCTTTTCCATTTCTTTCACTAGTCTAAGGTGTTTTGTTTTGTAAATCAGTATTAAATTGAAAAGCATGTTGTAGTAGTCTTTTGTGATGTATAGGAAGATACACTCAGTAAGCATTAACACAAAACGTTTCACCTGTTTCCTATAATCTTCATCATTTGGATTAAAGGGGAAAAGTCAAAGCACAAACTTCTGCTGTTAGTTACGCTTCTATAAAGCTGGAGTGACTTCAAAAGAAAGAGTCTTTAAAATTATCAGAATCTGCTATGGTAAAGTGCTTCGAATTAGAACATTTTTTAAATCCAGTTGTACAATACAAAGAAATAATTGCATCTCTGAAAACAGGAGCTATCTATAGCAATCTTCGGCATCTATAAATTCAGTGTTTCTATTTCTATAACCTATGCCAACATCATCACAGATTCTGAATCAAAAACAAAGGTTTTATTCCTAGAAACCCCTCCTCCCCGCCAAGTATAGTGACCTCACCATTTTTTAATAATAGTCATTGGTATTACAACATCATCTAGGAGACCTAGTCAAGGACCAGGACTCCATTGTACTAGGTGGTGCACAAACAGAACTAAAACAGTCTCTGTCCTTAAGACATTTAATTTCCTACACATTTTCTTTCCTGAATCTCCTTACTCCCACCTCATCCCACAACTGTAACCACCAAAACAGACAGACAGAACATCATGTTGTGTAAACCAGTGTCGCTGTGCTAAAGAAAAAGAAAAAAAAATCAATGGAACTATGCCAATTTATTTTACATCAGCTAGAGAGCTGGTCCCCGGTGTTTATTTTCACATATTTTCCAAACTTTTGGGGTGCAGATTGAAAAAGGTTTTCTACCTCCCTCCGCATTTATGAATGCCCCAATCCTGCAAATATGTGAGTTTGATAGGAACACTCATATGCAAAAAAAAATTAAGCATACACCTAAGTGTTCTTGAGGGAAACCCTAGCAAAAAGCCTTACAAAAAGTAAAGTGCTACAGAAATTAAAACAAGCCATGCTGTATTTTAGCAATCGCCACAGAACAAGGGAAATAAACACCACTCCTACAATGTTCCAATTTCCTTTGATACTCTGCACATTTTATTCATGGCCTACTATGTTTCAACAGAAAACATATAGTAGTTTTAAGAATGGAGAAACAAATGCCTCATTTTGATCAACATCTTACAGATGGAAGATAGATTTTTAAGTATATACATATGTAGATATGAATAACTGTGTTTACTATTATCTACTGTGTAAAGAGTACATTCAAAGTTGAAATTAATTCTCATGGCTCAAACTTCACATTAGACACAGAAAAGGGAACTTATGAGATCCTGAAGTGAGAACAGTTCTAACAGAAGAACCCCTTTAGCAATTTTGTCAATAATATTCCTTAACAGGATGTTTTAACTATTTTTATGTACTGAAAACATCATCTTTTAACTCTTGAATGGCACATGTTATGTTGAATGGGTTGTAAGAGACAACCCTGTCAGAAGTCCGTTTTATAGCTAGCAGAAATTGCAGAGAATTCTCTCAGTGCTGATCACACAAATAACCGATAGCAGAACCGGAGATCAATTTAATAGACCTCATGCATTCAAGTGGGGCAACGTTCTCTTCAAGAATCTCCTCACGACAGACACAAAAGATGGATTATACCAGACAGTGAGGATTTGGTAAATCATGGCCACTTCTCAGCTGCTCTCTTCCTTCATTTTAATTCATATTCATCTTGGCAAAAATCTTAGAAAGACAATTAACTAATCTCCCAAAATAACATCACAGCTGACACAACATATAAAACAAACAGTTAATAACCCAAATAAGCATGTCAGTACCATCAACTCAGGTTATTTTTAAATAATAATCATCAAGCCCCACACACAAACCATTAGATGGAGGTTTCATTATTTTCGCAGCTACAATAAGTAACAGGCAACCCCATATTAGACATAGTTACAGTATTAGATGTACATACACTATTCCTGAGTCACAACCTACTACACCTTAATCAGAGATAGGCTTCAAAGACTTTGTTAATATATGTTGTTTGAGATGTATTAGAGATTAAAACAACAATGTACAAATCCTCTGTAATCAGAGTGTTTTTTCCATCTTTCTTTTTTGCTTCATTTACAAATTAATAATGGTATTTCTGTTTTAAAACCCTCAGAGGAAAATTACACCCTGCTTTGTTTTATATCCTCTGAGTTTTTAAAAAAGACAATCTTAATTGGCAAATGAATGAAAAGAAAATGACAGGAAAATAGCTGACACGATGTGTCCAAGGACAACCTGAACTTCAAATGGTTTCTTCAATCACTATTTTTTTATTAATTATCATTATTAGTAGTAAAAAGAACTATATTATACAGATTTTGTATATTCACTCGAGGAGAAGTTTCTGACTGGACCTGATCTGCACTTTAAAATCGTGGATGAGCTAACTGCTATACCTGAGCCAAAGCACCATGAGTTTTCTAATTAACATCAAAATGTAGAAGCAGGGAGCTTGGCCTGACACCTACCTAAATTTATTCTTTTGCTCTGCTCAGCCATTGTGCCCAACTTTCCACATATGCAAGAACGTACACAGCTAACGCTAACTGTCCCCAAAGTGTAAAATGAAATACAACTGCTGTTCAGTGGCACTTACAAGGAAACTGTGCCAGCAGGCCAGTTTTCCTTCTCAACCTCAGATTTAGCAAGCTGGAAATGCACACAGAATTTTGAGTCCATATCAGCAGTTTGTCTGGTAGGCAGAAAGTAATACAATTTCATTTGTTCACACTTGTTTTTGTCATTGTTCCAGACTGCCTGACAATAGAGGTTTTCTTAGCCTGTACTATGAGTCCATCTTAGTCTGGCTAGGATCCAGTCTGAGGGCTTGTATCAGGCACCTCTGAGGAAAAGACCACAATCTCCTGAATCACACACTTAGATATTTGTGCATTATTATACAAGCTGAAGGGGGTGGGAATGAGAGCTTTGCCTCAGATATACCAAAGGAATTGGTCTCCTTTAACAATTTAAAATGGATTGAGAGCTGATTCTACACTGTCTGTCATTTTAACAGATGACCTCAGTTAGTTTTAGCGCTCACTGACTCAATTAATTTGTCATCAGGTGACTGGTAAACTAGGGAAGAAAGGAAAGGCACAGAGGTGATTTTATTGTCATGTGTTAGTCCCACCGCTCAACAAGGAGTGTACCTAAGGCAGCACCATGGGGAGTGGGTTTCTCTAAACACATTTTCAAACGTACACCATATCCAAAGGTAAATTCTCTCACCCACTAGATGTGCTCTCTCTTTCTCATTACTGCAAACTCATGTATTAGGTTTCCTCCTACCAGCTATGCAGGGAAACAAAACAAAATGCATGAGCGAATGCAGGCATATAGAACAGCATGGTGAAACGGAGTTGTACAATTTCATATTTTCAGCCAAAATAGTTATTTTAATTCTTTATTTCATCTAAAAAAAATTAAATTTGTGAAACATATCTGTGAAGCAGCTAACTAATTAAATAAACAGACCTCCTTATAATCTTGGTCTGATGACAGATTAACCCATGACTGGCAGGATTAGACAGATTTACCTCCTGAGCTAAATCACTTCTGCGTCTGTATTATGACTTACACTTCTTTAAAGCTTAGCTGAACATTTTTTTTTTTTTGTATTTCCTGGTGATCGTATTTTCACAAAATAACTGACTAAATTAAAATATTTAGTGACATTAAAAAATCCAAATCTCTCCAAAGCTCAAATAAATGTCTTGCTCAAAAGAAAAAAGAAAAAAAAATTAAAGGAAAGGCATATCAGAATTTTACCCAAGCTCTCCCTCTCAAACACTTAATACCATTTTCAAGCTTAGAACTTTTTCCCCCTAAAATGAAACCATACTTCAAGTTCTGAATAACATTAGAAAAGCAAAAATAAGCTTTTCTACAGATAAACAACCTTCATTATTCTCTCCAGAGTTAAAAGGCTAGCCAGCACAACCTGCTACTTCTCACTCAACAGTCTGCTTTTATTAGCCCTTACAATCTGCCTAAAAACATAACGACCAACTAATTCCATGAAGCTTGAAGACCTGGCAGTCACATTCAGTAATAAATGAACTCCCACCCAAAAAGAGGTGTTTTCTCTAGACTGATGTGGCCGAGTGAGGGAGATGGGGGGTTTGTAATATTGTTATTCATGCTATTCCAGTTCTGGGAATCTGTGGTCTGATACTATCAGATGCTGAGCAGCTACTCAAAGGTCCTAAGAACCCTCAACTTCTGATTTCAAAAGGAGTGGAAAATGCTCAATACGTTACAGGATTAATTCCAAGACAGGGATAAAAAGACTTCTGAACTATTAGTCATATTGACACCTTTCACCAGCACCAAGTTTCCTAATAAGAGTATATTTCAGGGACAACAGTGAATAAGGAGCTTTCATAAAACGTGAAGGTGTGTTACCTATTAAATGCCAAAGCTGCAACTTTCCAAGGTGACCCTCCCCCAGTAACTAGCAATTTCCAAAGTTTATACATCTTGCAAATGATTCCTGAAGTATTTACACAACTTAATACATTAAAAGAAAATAAACACAAGTTTTTGCAACTCAGAATTAAGGTTGACAGCTACAGTGTCTTTCTTTCAATGCTTTAAAAAAATGTTTAGCTGGAAAAATTCTGTCTGACTCAGTTTAATGGAAAGGGCTCCTGCTTTGTGCAACACAAGCCAAACCAAGAGTCTTAGAGATCAGGCTTCAACTAAGCAGTAACAGAAATTGTGCTTATATAGCACCTTTCACAAGGGCAGACCAAGGTTTAACAAGCAAAGCTTCGTCAATCAGAGTACATGAAAGAAAAATCAGTGAAATTAGATTTTGGACTGAAAAACCGACACCACGTCAAACCTCCACAGGCAATGAATTCCAAAAATCAAGAGGGCAGCAGTACCTGGGAAGCCTAGCATCTCAACTTTAGTATAAAGCTGGGAGCTGTCACTAAGCCAGTAGCGCAAGAGACTTCAGAGGACAGTCATGCATACAGGAAGACAGCAGGTCAGCGAGGCAGCATAAAGAGAGCTAGACTGTTGTAATATCTTTAATGTGATGATGAATTTAATGGGCAACCAATGCAGTGACCAAGTAGAAGAGTAATGTTCCGTCATATCAGAATCTGAATGTGAAAAACAGATAGGTCCTTCAGACCCCAGATTAACTCAGGCTTTAAATGTACTGGGTAACCCATAGGGATCGCACCATTTTGTTAAAATGCCTTCACAATTTCACTTCCCTCGCAGCAGGAGAGTCCTAACTTCATGGCTACCCCTTTGGAACTAACTTCACTAGAACAGCAGGGCTGCGCAGGCAGCGCTCACAGCGACAGCTTGAAGTCCTTCCTCAACTCTTCAGCCATTTGCTAAAGGGAAAGGACTTGAGGAGCAGAAGGGGTCACAGCTTTCTTCAAGGAGCCTCCAGCAATGGGAAATGAAGGAAGCTGCCTTCTGAGCAGTTACAACTCTTGAACCAATGAGGCCAGATGCTGGGAGTCAAAGTGAGAAGTTTGACAGAACTTGCCTCCTCCACTTCAGCATGCTATAATGGCTCGAGAGGAAGGGAACAAGCTCCAGGGAACAATACAGCAAACAAGGGTGACAGAAGAGACTCGAGGATTGAGGCAGGGGACATGGCAAATTAACCTTAAGAGGGAAGAAAAAGTCCCTGGCTGCCTTCTTAAGTCAAAGTCTCAAAGGAGAAGGAGCAAAAGACCACCATGAGCTGAACTGGGCAAAATGAAGCGGAAAAGGTAAAGAGACAGACAAGAGGTGATGAATTCCCCATAAAATCCTCAAAGGAGAGAGTAGAGGGGAATATATGAGCAACAGCGAATTGCTTTTGTTTGGGTTGAGGATTACCTGTGCACTTTTTAGCTGTCAATCTATCTCACTTAATAAAATAGTTAAAGAACGCTTCCCCCTAAATTCTTTATTTTTTCCTTCTGTATCATCACATTAGGAAAGTGGAGATGGGGGGGACACCCTTCAAAGATAAAATAAATGAAAGTGCAATATCTGCTCATTAAAGGCCACAGAGAACAAAGCTGAAAACCGCTTTGTCTCGTTCACTTAACTTAGGCAGCTGCCATACACGCTCCCAGGTTGTGCTGAGCTCAGCAAGGGACCACAGAAGAAGCTGAACCACCTGGAAACTGTCCCACAGTCTGCAAATCCCTGATCTACACAACAGTCAAGAGTGTGTTTTTAAGCAGAGGACAAATCAAAACTGAGTTAATCTATCATTGAATATTTCCGTGGCTCACATTAAGTCAACCACAGTTTCCAAAATAAAACATTTCATGAGCATTAAAAAACCCCTAAATATCCCACAGCAGCTAGTGTTGCCTAACCAGGGAAACATTTTCAGTTTAAACACATTTAAAAGATTGAATAGATGCCACCTGTTTTGTCTAATGTATAACTAAATCTTAAAGTCCTACTATGTGTCTGCCACCTTCAGAAAGTGATTGATCATCAGGGAGGGAAGAATCATTTGGTACGTCCTAGTCCAGGCCTTGACAAATAATACGTTTCTGGTTGCCATGACAACCAGTTTTAGCAGCCTGTCACCTAGCTTCACTGTAGAAATGCACAAGAGGAGCACCCTCTGGTGACTCAAAGTAAAACTGCTAGTGCCTAGCTGCGAGACAGTTTTGTCCACCCCTGCCCTAATCACACAAAGCTCTTGGCCTCCTCTGACTTCAATGGAAGTTGAAGGGCCTTAGTTTCAAAAGACCCGCATCAGCCATATACACTATTCTATACTGAATGCTGTGTTGGCATTTCCATTCTGAACTCTTATTCTGTCTGAAGTTTTTCAAAAAGACATCCATCATAAAAGATTTTTTTTTTTTTAAAGTTCAGTTCTCAAAGTTTTTGGAATGCAGCACTCCACAACCACAGTACAAACAACCACCAAAATTTTGTGGGTGTTAATGGGCAGACCATAAGTAGAGCCTGGCGCGGATACAAATAAGTGGATCCATATCCGACCTACATCCACAAGAAATGGTCCGCGGATATCCGTGTTGTATCCATGGATGCGGATAGAAGACAGATATCTGCAGATTTGCAGGGCTCTAGCCATAAGCCCCTCAGCTAAATTTATGTTCCAGAAAGGGAACAAAGAAAAATAACTAGAGAAATCAAATAGACACTAGATTCAATCTGGCACTCCTTGCTCATCAGCCTTCAGGACCACACTTGATGCTACTGACAATGCACACCTCAAAGTTAACACATTCATGCAAAACATCTTTATTGCCAAAATGGGTGTTTTATTATATGAAACATTAATTCTGAGCCTGTTAGAATAAATAGGACTATGGAATCAGTACATGTTACTCAAGCAGAGCAGGGTTGCAGGATCTAGTCTTAACTTTCTACATGGTAGCAGGTAAGGAGAACAAAGCTGAGCAGCCAGATCAATATTTAGGGCAGTGGTCCCCAAACTTTTTAAAAAATCTGTGTGTCCCCCACACTTGCCCATGCAGCCAGGTCTTCCCCAGATCCCTGAAAAGCTGGAGCAGTGGCCAGACCTGGAGCCAGGTGCAGAACAAGGCTGCATGGTGCTCCCTTCGTTTGGCCCAGGCCCTGCCATGCTCCCAAATGTTCCTCTGCAGCTCCCTAGGGGGTGCACACCCCACAGTTTGGGGACCACTGATTTAGGGGACAAGGGGAGAGGCAGCTTTAAGCCAATACAGTTTAGCTTAGCAGGAACATACTGAAAAACCACAGTCAAATACTACTGAAAGTGTTTAAATTGTAAGCAGCTACATATAACAGAAGTGCACCTTCCAATGAAGTAAAAGGTCAAAATTATAACTCTCTCTTTAGATTGAAAAGTAATGTATCAAACAAGCTAAAATATATTAACAAGCAAAGTGATACTCCCTAGGAGTTTCATCTCCCCATGTTTGGAGGCACAGATGAATTTAAGAGATTTATGACCTGATACACAAATTGAGGGTACAATAATCAAGGAAAGTAGCATTTCAAAGACTTTTAAAAGAAGGGGGGTGGGGGGCACGTTTCCCTTACGAGCAGCACTCATTTCCATTCCTCTCAAAGCAGCATCCAGGGGAAAAACAAAACAAAACCAAACCCTGTAATTTAGTCCAGCTACCAACCACAAGAAACACATTAAAGGACAAACTACTATGCAGGCTACATGTGAAATGCTGACACAGAAACACAACCTAAGTGCCATGCAAAGAAGAGCCGGGGTTTATATTTAAAAAATACACCACCAACAAAAGCCAAAAATCTTATATACCAAGTCAGATTTATATTAAGGAAAAAACCATGTAGCGAAGTAAATGCACGTTAGCAAAAGTGTGACTTAATTTGTTCTTAAGCCCACCCATGTTAGCTATAGTAATGTAAAGAGTATATCTGCCAAACAGCTGCATATGAAAAATGTTTTGTTCTTACACTCCATAGCTCACTAGTCAATAAGCCAGATATTGCATCTGGTCAGAAGCCAACCACAAACCCCATGCAGTTTCCTTAACACACTGCACTCGTTATAATTCGATTGGCATTTGCTAAGTATGCAATAATATAACGGGAAATTCTAAGTAAATTATTTTAAATTCTTTTTAAGTAAACTTGGTAGCAGAACTAGCATTAAGAGGCCAACTTATTCATAACACATTTATGGCAAGAATGAAAGCTTCACAGTAAAGTACACTTGTTTTTTTTTTTTTTTTGTTTTTTAAAGAAAAAAGGAGGGGAGAGGCACGTCTATTACAAGTCTATTGGAATGGAGAGAGGGGAATATGGGATCAGAGTCATTGATCCTTCTTGTGAGTCTGGGGAACAAAGCGGTTAGTGGGAAAGAAATGCAAACAAGCACTGACTGCTCTGCTTTTCTCAAGACATTCATTTAATATTTCAGACCAAATGGCACTTCTCTGTCAGATCATCTGCATAACCACTTACAAAGGGTGCAAGAAGGCTCCCCCCCCAACACACACAACCTTTTTATTTAAATAAAAGCCTTGAACATGTCTTCTGAGGCTCTTCCTTTCATAGCATGCACAGGACAGGCAAGAGAATGCAATTGTAGGACAGTATTTCTTAATCAGACCTAATGCCACCCACTGAAACTGAATGGGAGAATATGATTGCAAGGCAGCCCTTCTTGATCAAGTGTATGGATTTGTCTTTCAAAGTGAATAAGGCTGTGGTCACCATTTTTAATTGGCTCAGCTGATATCCTATACAAGTTCTAAATGGAAGAACACAGCTGTAGCCTATAATTCTTGACTTGATCTTGTGCAGAAAAGACTGAAAGAACACAAATGCACTAAAGCATTTCCCCTATTAAATCAGTTCTTTCAAAATATTCACTGGATTCACCATGCGAATGCTTTATTTCTTCTTCAGTCACACATGGTAAAGTGTTCAGTGTAAAAGCTTTCACTGCTCACACCATAAAGAGGCAAGACAGCTGCTTTTGCTCAGCTGTTTTTCATTTCTTAACATTACAGTTTTAATTTCAATTTACCATATTAGCTTCAACTGTAATATTTTAATTTTTTTTTTTTAAAGAGAGTCACAAACAGGCCATGGCATAAGTCAAGGTTAAGGCATTTATTTTAAAATAAATCTTTTTCCTTTTATTTCTCGCAGTATATAATTTTAACCTACATGATTTTTTAAAATTCCATCCAAAGAAACTTTCTTGGGATGCTGACAGTTGGTTTTCTCATTGAAACAAAAAAAAAAGGGGGGGGGGACACGAGACATCACAAGAAAATGCATTTGTGATGACTGGTATGTCATACAAGGAAAATTTCAAGTGAAAAAAACTCATGCTATCCCTGAGATACCAGCACCTACCTATTTTAATTTTCTTTTTCTGTACAGGGAAACACTATTGAATAATACAAGCAGAGTAGCGTGGGACACAGGAGCTCCTGAGGAGGAGAAAGAGATATCAGAAAAGGCTTCTGCCATTTCAAGTATCTGCATAAGTTCTAGTGCCTTTCAGTACAAGGCTAAATATGACAGACTTCTCCCTGAATCGCATAACAATTACCTAATTAATGAAACCCATCTAGTAGATTTTCTTTAAAATGTCTTGACTGCTTGAGAGGTGCCCCTAACAAGTTTTCCATTTTCTCAAAGATTTCACACTCTGATCTTTGGCTGCCAATACACTGTAGGTGTTATAGTTAATGTATACTCATTACCGTGCTGTGAACAAAAACTGATTAACAACACTTAGCACAAAGCACTTCGAGTCTTCTCCACACAGAGTAGGTAAAACAAAGAGGGTACTAATCGCATGTTCACGTTTTGCTGAAAATTTATAAATTTTCTCAAAAGAAAAAGCAACAGGGTGCAACTACAGCAAAACATTTTATTCTGCAGTTTGATATTACAGCATGGTGATACTAGACATCATGACTGCACAAAGCAATTTGAAGATTATCGCAGGGAGACAGAGTGTCAAAAGTAGGGAGCTTGAAATTAAACCCACCACCTTTGTTTCAGTTTCTATAGCACACACTAGTTGCCTCGTCTTTTCTAAGGCTTTCAATATCCTGCTTGATCTCCATTTTTCTGTATTTCTATACTGCCAAATCACATGAATGAAGCAAACAAATACAACTGCATTTTGTAGATCATCTGTCCTACGAGCCATAACAGAGTATGTGACATACGCACATCCATGCAGCAGAGCATTGGGCCCATTCGGGATCCCAAAGAACTGAGAGTCTGACATTTGCTCAAGTATCCAGCTCAATTTGAGACGTAAAGATTTGATCTATGTTGCAGCTTTAATTTTGGGACTGTCAACAGATTTTTTTTCTGATGAAGGATGAGCCCAGTTTAAAAAACAAACAAACTGCACTTTTGGTTCTCATCAGTCTTGACAGTCTCTTTATTTTCGAACCCAAGACATTTCAAACCTTTCTCTCCTTTCCTTCTGATGTCACACATCTGTCATTTCTGGACCACAGATCATCCAAATGATGCACTACCCAGAGCTGGCAAGTTTCTGCATATCACAGTGGTAAAGTTCATAATTCTCAGATGCACCAACTTCCACATGAACAACATGCCCCAAAGCAAAAAATCCTGGACCACGGTTCATCAACTATAAAACTCTCTTCTACCTTTCTCCTCCTCTTACTTCTCCATGCTCACTATCTTTGTTCCAGTCTCCATGCATCGAATAATTTCTGAACAAATTTAAATTTAAAATGTTGCACTTGGCAAAATGTTTCCATGTGGCACTGACTGCATCTATGATGATACCACTTACGTCCCATTATGCTAATACTGAATGTTCACTGTAGTTCATATTGCGGCATGTATCATGTTGGGCACAAGGCACTTTCAAAAATGAGTTTTCAAATACCAGAAGAATTATTTCATCACAGGGAGCCCAGAGCCCTCCAATGCACAAGTCATATTTGCATAGCTTGAAATTCTACTTGCTCCAGTTGCAAATAGTCGTGATATTTGGGGGGGGAGGGGGGTGTTTTAAGTCTCAGCTCCTGAGACCATGGGATTAGATGAGAATCCTCAACTTCCATTTTTTAAAGAGTTTCTAGTCCTTTTGACTGAACAGCTTGAAAATGTGGCCCAAACGCACCCAAAAGGCTGCGCGCACACCCAGAGCACGCAAATACTTGTTCGGGTTTCTTTGCGATTGTGATTTTTTTAAGCCAATTTCATTTTTGATACCGATTAACAAAGATGCAGCAGAATTTTGTCTGTTTTGCTGGTATTCTGAACCCTCTGGGCAGCAACAGACCTGACAAAAATCAAGTCTGTTTCACTCTGGGGCTGCTTGGGAAAGCTATGATCACAGCCGAGGCAGCACCAGAGCTGTTCACTGGGGCAGAGGATTAATGATAAAAGTAGAGAAGACAGATCTCTCAGAATGGCCAGGAAGTTCCAAAGGAAAGCACACTGACCACCTGTCTACACACATTTTTGTTTTTTTCTAATTAAAATTACGTGCATCCACATAATGCAACCCCTTCTTGTGAATTAATTGGCCAATTACTATGAATGAGACAATCCATTTTTAAAGTTGATTAAGTTCATTTCAGAATGAGCAAGGTACATGTGGACACATCTGTATTTCCCAGTTAGTTGGCCATTCTCCAACTGCTACCGTCTGCTGCACTGTTTCCCCCCAAGGCTGCCCATCAAGGAATGGTGCGAGAGGTGTTTCAAATTTTATCAGACATCTAGTAGACTGACTAGGGGCCTTTGAGCAAGGTCCAGATCAGAAACCAAACTGAAAATCCTCTCCCTTTCTTCCATCTGTTAAGTGAGAATTATTTTCTCACCTGGGCATAAGGATCAGGGCCATTTCTTTCATCTTAAATCTTAAGCTGGCATTGTTTAGTCCTCTGACTAGCAGGCAGCTGGTAATATTTCAAAGCACTAGTATGGGTGGCTGAGAAAAACTATGGAAAACATTACCCAAAAAAATAAGCAATTAAGAAATTTCTGTGGTTTGGAAGAAGAAAGGAGAAAAATATAGGTGAGAACTGAAAGAACAGAATGTGGAGACAGAGATATACAAGGAGGTGCGAAGAGAAAGGAGGAAAAGAAATGGCAGATTTGTGAAAAATAAAGATACACAGTAATCTATTACAGAAAAGAGAAAAAGTAGAGGAAAGCCAGGATGGGTAAAGAGTATAATAAAGATGGGGGACGTAGTAAGTCACATTTAAAAATATACTTAATAGAAAGTTGACTGACAATGTTAGATTTAAATACAATACACAACTGTTTTATTTCTTTTAATTGCCCAAGGGGTTGGCTTCAAAGTCATGATACTGTGCCTGGAAGAGTGGGGAAGAAACATGGCAACATGGCACTTTCCACCCCAGCTGGCCATTGAATTAATTAGTAAACAAACACTGCTGAAATGTTTCAAGATCCGGAGTATGTGTCTGCTCAACCATCTCGGCAACTTTTCTTGCAACTATCCTTGGCGTATCAGATGTTTTCACACAGGGCAGGTCTACACAGAAAAGGCTGCACTGGGGAGGCAGCCAACTTGATTCTGGCACCTGTTTGTAGCAGGTGCTTAGTCTACAAACTCACCGATCTAGATTCCAGATCCAAAAAGAGAACATAGGGGACATTTCTAGAGAATCTTCTTATGAGATGGCAGCAACACTTCTTACACTCTGGAACCAAATGCAAACCAGGGGCCAGGGGACTACCTCACTAATGTGCTTTCTGGTACAGATTGCTGGGGAATCAAGATCCCCCCACATCTCAATCCCCAAAATGGAGAGTGATGCTATTAGGCAGGTGTGGAGGTGCCCAGAGAACCTCCTATGGAGATGACAGGCTCCTGCTATGGTGGAAGCACCCCAAAAACTGGCAAAGGATCAATGGGATGAAAGTGTCTGCACTGGGCAGTCCCTCAACAAGAACCTTGGCTGTAATTTGACTAATGAAGTTGCAACATGGTTAATGCCATGCCACATATCCTTGCCTTTTTTCCATGGTGAGCACACCGAGAAACCTTTCCATTTCCACACTCTCTAGCTTAGCATTGAATTGGTTTGTGCCTCTAAAATACAAGCAAGAGAGTGCTCTACGTCTCAGTTTTCATCTGTATAATTAGAATAATGTTATTTAGCCGACCTAGGAATATAAAGTGCTATGTAAAAGACCTAAATATTTGTGTGTGCATTTATAAATTTAATGCACTGGTGGATTATATTGTAAGTATTTCAGTACACTAGGATATTTTTAAATATATTCATTTGTGTTTCACAAGTTGCAATTTTACAGCACTGCCAACTCCCTTCCAAAATAATAAATTTTAAGTTTTTGTACTAATGAGGCAACTCTTCCATTCACTTCAGTAAGGGGAAAAAAAGACTTTGTTCTGCAAAGCAGTCCAGAATCAAACGAACAGGCTATTCACCCTGGCTAAGTGTTCAGGAGGGTGAACTGTTAATTACCTTGCGTGTCAACAATAGGGCAGTTGAGACAAAAACCTCTCAGAGGGTTTGTACGTCTGGGCTTGTTTCCCCCCCCAAGAAAAACTAGATAAAATAGTCAGACCGATAGCCACAGAGTTTGCTACTTCAGGTTCAAGGGAGAGAATAACAATTGCACACAGCACACATCCTCCAGCCCTACAACTGCACCCTAAATCTTCCCTTCTGCTGTGAAGCAAAAGGAGCTATGATCTTCAGCTTGCATGGCATGGATCCTCTCTGCACAGACTCCCACAATCCTACCTTCCCCTCCTCAAGCAGCAGCACTGTATTGACAGATTCTGCTGCATTAAGGGTTTTCCATACCTGGAAGAACTGGAGGCCATAATTTGTTCTCATAACAGGATTTTGGATTATACGAGCCACAATATATATATGCAATACCAAATCTTGCATATATGTAGCTAAGATTATATAGAAAAGTGCATTTAAACGCAAGAAATTATAAAATTTTGATAAATACTTGAATGCTACACTGGATGAATTTATCAGCCAACAAAGCTTGACAAATGGGCAAAACAGTATCTGGTAGTATGGTTTATTATAATTATATCTACAAATAATGTAAGGCACAGAAATGTTACAGCAATTGACAATGTAGGTAAATAAATTTCAACCATTACAGAATTTTATTAGAGCAACAGTAGCTCTTTTTCATTATACTGTACTTGCTGAATATTCACATTGCTCATTGTTGCATGTATGCCTTACAATAAGGTCTTTCATCGCAAGATGATAGAAAAGGCCGGAGCTAAGGTTGCTGTGGAAACTTTATCTCTGAATTTCCTGATTTTTGTGCAATTAAAATTTCATCCTTACTGTCACTTTAACTTATTTTGTGCCTTTAAAAATCTTTATCTATTTCCCTTTAAAAGCATTTCAATGCATATTTTGTCATAAGATACATTTGCATTTATTTTAACAACTGGTTCTCAAAACATAAAAAACACCATCAACAACAATTGAACAGCATTTTCCAAACTTTCCAAAACACAGTTTCGCTTTGTCCCCTTCCTCACCCAAATAATCACAAAGAATTTCTAAAGATTAAAAAAAAAAGGTGGTAATTCAGGAAAGCCATTAGCCAATCAAGAATGATAAAAGTGGAGATGGGAGACCCATCACTTCTCTTACAACATCTCAGCCAAAGCAGATTTATTTCTTACAGCCTATTCTTAAATGTTTTGCCTCAACCATGACTAATAAAAACAGCTACTGATTAAGTGAATTCTGGCAAGGAAAAAAAGAAGAGTTGCAAAGCCTGGTGTGGACAGTGCCGAATACTGAAAGGATTCCAAGTGAGCAAACATCAAATGAAGGATTATCCTTATTTGTGAGGAATCCATTGCAGCAAGAAATTGAACCAGAGACCTTCACATCCAGAAGCAGAAGGGATACATATTGAACTAAATGAGAATCTGCTTCTTCTGTCAGGAGTAGTCCTATGGCTGTGATGATTAACAATAGGGTGCACAAAAGATACATGTTACAAAGACTACTCTCTGAGGTCCCCAGTCCAAGTATGATCCCCAGGCCTAGCCTTGCTTTACTTTGCAGGCCAGATCAAATGAGGCATATTCAAACTGTATCACTTCTTAAAAACAGCCAACAAATGTCTTGTCAACCACAACATCCTGTAGCACTTATTACGCAAGACCTCCCAGAAATCACAGTGATAGATTCCTTAATTATTGCAAAAATTAATCCTCAGATGCACACCTGCTAAATAAATTAGTTTCTTAAATTATCAGCGTTCGCATTTTATAAACTATTATACGATGAGGTGAAAATTTAAAAGGGCTATTGCTGAGCACTGTTCACTCTGAGCAAAAGGGTACAAGCTCTTTACAAAAAATGAAACTTGTATGAGACCAAGAAATATCTCCAGATCAGAAAACTGTGAGTTCCAAACCACCTCTTTTCCATTTGTAAAATCAGCCAGAATTGTTAGCAAGATTAATTACAAAAACAAGCATCTGCATTTGGGAACATTTGGAATGGCACGCTTAAGTGCATGCTTAAGTAAGAGAAAAGTAATTTGAGTAATCAGCAAAGGATTTTCAAATAGTCACACCTTGGTTATTTTCAAACCAAATTTCTCAAAACAAGCAAAAACTTGCCTCTCTCATTCAGAGGGGACAAGGCTGTTTTTAAACAAAGCCGTTTCTTTGTTATCTGAGCACGAAAACAGATTCTGAAATAATTTGAGCTGTTAAAGAGTTATCTCCTGATTCATACATACAGTTTACTCAGAATTCAAATACTGCCAATGGGTATCTATGAAAAAAAGATTATAAATTCATTTGCAGGATGACAACAAGCATCATACATTTCTAAAAATACTCGTTGTACTGAAATTTAAGTGAATGAAAATAAGAATTCGATATGCATATAACATTTCAATTTTTATTGTGTTGCTACAATTATACAAGAGTTTTCAAGCAATGATGTACAAAAGATGACTGCACAACTGAGAGAACTAAAAATGAAAGCTTTCTTATGTAACTGTGTCATAGGATCCACCTGTCAAGAGTTCTATTGGACTCAACACATGATATGGGAAAGCATCATATTTGTGATATCTGCTGTCTCAGAAAACAGAAACAGGAAATCTAATAACAAACTGTAATAAACCATGTGGAACATAACCAGTCAACAGATTTCAGATCCTTTGGCTTTCAATTTATCCACCAGAACTTTGAAACTTAGTTTATGAAGCAAAATTACCCAAATAAAGAGAGTCTAGACGCTTACTAGATACTAAGACCATCTTCAGTTTAGCTCAAAAAGGCTACTGCACTGTAAGTCTAAATGTTTTTCTTTAAAATAAAATAAAATAAAATAAAATAAAATAAAAGAGAAGAAAAGAAAAAGTGTTGAAGACGCTATTGTTAAAATAAATCACAGCAAGCTCCAAGTATAGCTAGTCATCTTGGACCCACACCAACAGAGATCAAGTACAAAACACCAGGGACAAATTATCCACTAGCTTAAGCAGGCTACAATTCTGTTGACTTCAGTTAAGTAATACCCACTTACACCAAAGGTGAATTTACTCAACTGCATTTGCACTTTACACAAATCGAAAGATTTTCATACTCATGATCTCATTCATACACCAATTTATCTGCTCTAATTCCCCTTGTTCCCTCTCCCAATCTCCACTACCCCTTTCATCTTTTTCTGACTCTGTCCCTTAGCCTTATTCATGCTCTTCCCTTCTCTTGACTGGAGCAGCGTCTCAAATTTTATCCACCAAGAGTGCCTTCTTTTCCCATCCATATATCCTTTAAGTTTAAACTTGTTTCTTCCAGGAATCCTCATAAACTTATTTTTCCATTCCAATCATATCTCCTTACCATCCTTAACCTAATGCGTGGTCCCCAGTTTTTTGCAAAGTCCTTCTATAGGGTTGATCTGTACTTTCTTAAGAAAAACTTTCTTTGAAGTCAGAGTTTTGTCTAATTAAGGGGTAAATCGTGCACATCAAACATCTTCACGACAAGGTCTTCAGGGCCCGTCGAGAAACTTAATCTATATTCTGTGAAGCAGCACTATGCCAAAGGACAGATCTTCGAAACCCACTTCGGGGGTTTGCAGAATACAGCTCTAATTGATTATTAAAACAAAACAACGTTGGGGTTTTTGGGGGGCCTTTCTATTAAAGTTCTTTTATGTAATCCAGAACAAACTGACAGTCTTTAACGAGACAACTCAGAATTCTTTCATAAACAAGCATTTCTTAAGATTAGGAATTATTACTTTCAGGCATGCAAATTAGCATGTTTGCATTTCCAATACATTATAGAACTCTGTGTAGCAAATGTCTATTTCTCAAACTGTATACATGCAAACATATATGTAAATATACTGTGTAAGTATTTAGAGAGAAAGAGATTTTAAGAAACAGGTGTTTGATTCCTGCCAGGCAGATACCATATAAATGTTTTCAGATCTATCCCTTGTGAACAAAATAATAAACAAGAGATTTTCTGAATCAGATGGGGAAACTGAGCAAAAATATCATTAAAAAATCCTATCTTTGCCTTTAAAAATTAGATGTGTAACAACAAATTCACCTATAAGAACACTAAGCTTCTTGCATTCCCAATAATTATGTAGTCTTAGCGTCTTTTTAAAAGAACCCCAGAAATTTAGCAGAATATAATTGGAGTTTATTTTTCTTTACAGACAGAGGAAAAGTGTATATATTTGTGGGAGGAATATTCAAGCCACTGCCAGTTCTTCAGGTTGCAATTATGTTTTAAATGTGATTTAAATGTGGGTCTGGCTTCTCAAGACTGACAGCAACAGTCAAAAGAAAAAAGAAGAGATGCCCCTATCTCTGTCCCTCTGCTATTAATTTCTGTTTCTCTCTCTGTACAATGCGTTTGGAGGATACAGTTTGTATCAAAGAGACTAAATGAAATAGTATGTATTTCTCTTTGTTAAAACCTGTCAGCAAACACTCATTCCTCAACTTCTTTGCCACACCACCACCACCGCTTGCTTCTCCCAAATAAAACAAAACAGATGGAAACTTCAAACGAAGTGAACAAAAGATTTCTTGTTCCCTCTTTTCTAGAAGACCGAAGATAAAATCATGGTAGTTAGAAGCAGAAAAGACTGCATCCCATTCTGCAACATTTACTCAAGCAAAATTACTTCAGTGGGACACGTGAGTAAGAACTACTCATGTGAGCTAGGGCTGCTGATCTCTAGTAGGTCATCTGGTCCATCATCCTCACAATACAAGATTATTCCCCTGAATATGTATATACAGCAGCTTTGGATAAATTTGGAGTTAATCATTTGATTAAGAAACCACCCAACACATTCTCTGTCACTATTCTGATTGAAGAAAGCAGGGGTGTGTGCACCACAGGTTTAAAATGAGCTTGAAATGTTGTTCTAAACCTGTACGAATTTGTTAATTACAAAGTGTCACCCTCAACAGCCACTATTCTCAAACAGCAACATTTACACAACAGCTTAAATCCTGTTCACCTTACACTCAGAAGTCACACACACTTCCAAGGCTCTGTCCACATGAGGAAGGCTAGCAGGAGTTAAGGAAAAGTTGGTACACAATTAGGGCCCAATTCTGAAAGAGACCTGAGGGCACTCAACATCTTGAATGACACAGTTCCGTCTTCATAACCTCTCCAGACCTTCCATGCTAGGGAAAACCACAAACTCAAAATGCAACAAGGTAAGAGCTTGATTAAATAATCTCAAGCATTCTGTTTGGCCAGTCCTTTCTGTTTCCTTCCCTCTTCTGCACCAGTGCACTAAGAGTAGAGGGAAAGGGGAAAATGCCATGGGGTTAAGATACGGTGAAACAACAGGTAAGGCAGTAAAACAATTCAAGGCTCTTGGCTCTTTGATAAAGTTGCTAACAACACGTTGATAGGAAAGAAAAAACAACTGGGCATCCTACCTCTCACAGACAAAGGGATTTGCCCCTCAGCACGGCGCTGCTACTCGCCACCCAAGACCCCCCACTGCTCCCCTTTCCACTCCAGGATACAATACAGCTCCATGGTACCGCTCTAGCAGGGGTTTCAAACTTGTGGCCCGCGGGCCGCATGTGGCCCCCTGCCGCTGTTTCCTGCGGCCTGCAATGACACTATCGTCACCGATATTTGCAACAGCGTTGCACAGAAAGCTTTCCAGGCTGCGGCCCTCGGGTTAACGTCCTCGTCCTCCGGTTAAGGTCCTCATCCATCCCTCCTGGTGACCCGAGTTTGAAACCCTTGCGCTATCGCTACAGCCGCAACCTCAAGTTCGCATTTAGCGCTTCTTCCGCCTCCCTCCCCAGCCACCCACCGTGGGTCCCTTACTGCTGAGGGTCCCCGCCACGCTTCTCGCCTCTCCCGCCCCCACTCAGCACCCCGGCCCCCCTCTCCCTGTCCACGCTCCCCTCACGCCCGTGCCCATCGCCCGCTACACCTGCCCACGGTTCCCCCCAGGCTCCCGCCTTTACCCCACCAGGCGGCCACCGCTTCCCCCCGCCTGCCTGCCTGCCATTGGGGGCCCAGGGCTGCCATGGGGGGCCTCAGGCCCAGTTCAGGGGGGCTGCCCCCCAGCCCCCCCATTGCAGGATGAAGCCCCGCCCCCAGCCTGGGGAGTGCACCCCCTCCTCCTGGGGGCAGACCCCTCCCCCAGCCCCCTTTGGGGGTGAGCCCCCCTCCCTCAGGGGGGCCAGCGCCCCCTCCCCCCAGCCCCTTTATTTACCGCCATCATCAGCACGCGCGAGCTGTCACCCAGCGCGAGACACCCCAACCGGCGCCGGCCCCGCCCCCTCCCCGCCCATTGGCCGCCGGCCTCGCCCCGCCCCCCGGCGCCATTGGCCGGCGAGCACGCCACACACTCCTTGGCGCCGCCCCGCGCTCGCCATTCACCAACCGCACTTACGCCATCTCCGTTGGCCCCGCCGCCCTGCCGAGCGTCTCCGGCCGTCACCGCGCGGGGCGGCGAGCCGGCAGCAGCGTACGCCGTTTGCGCGGCGCCGCGGCCGAGCGCAGTGCGTCGCGCGGCTGCGGAAACGGAGTAGCTTGCGGCGCTTGCGGAGCCGGCGGGGGCGGGCTCTCCCCCGGCTTACGGCGCCGGCGGAGCGGAGTGGGAGGGAGAGAGCGGCGGAGGGGCGGGGACGCAAAGGCCCCACCCCGCCACGGTGACGTAGCAGGGCTTTGTGAATCGCCGTCCGAAGTTTGGTTGAGTCACACGAGGGTAAATAAGGATGTTGCCGAGACAAAGAGACTCTTAAAGGGACAGGAGCGCGGGACGGAGCTGCGGCCGGCTGGGGCCACGGCCCCCTCTGGCACCCCCCC